>MPNW01001464.1:29045-45317 GCA_011800805.1 Hirudo medicinalis
TGTTATCATCTCATCATCATCATCATCATCATTCATCATCATCATCATCATCATCATCATCATCATCATCATCATCATCATCATCATCATCATCATCATCATTATTATCATCATTATTATTATTATTATTATTATTATTATTATTATTATTATTATTATCGGGAAGATCATTTTCATTACGTTTTAAAGACTCATTATTTCAATGCACTTGCTTGACTGAATTTTTAAAATGCTAATCCGCTGCGGGAAGTAAAATAAAATAAAAAAAATAATAAAATAAAATAATTCTCGGACAATTACGAACTTGGAACCCTCTCCAAAACTGCTCAACATCTCTCCCTCGGTACATCCTGAAAGTCTTCGATAGTTATCTCGATGGTGATTGCCACTCACATCCAAGACAAGTTCTAAGCAACAGCATCCCACAAATCACCCCGGGGGGTCAAAAGGTCATGAACTCTTTCAGCTTAGTGACTTCCCCAATTAAATTTTTCAAACAAAGGAATAGCAAAGGTTTGCCCGAAGATAAACTGTCATCCTTTGATCTTCGACATTTAAGTATTGACCTGAATCTACAGAGCAATTCACTTGCTTTGAGTTTCTGTCAGCTATTACCTGCCGCTAGGCATTTTTTTTGTTAGACTTATGCTTGCTTTAATATTGTTATTCATGTAATCTGGGATAATAGTCTCAGTCAAACGGACATGATCGAATTTAGTAGACCATTTTCTATTGGTGATTTTTTAAATAAATTTTCGAACTTAATAATTTAATATGCAAATATTTAATATGTAATGATTTAATATGCAAATGTTTATCGAGACACGTCGATAAACAAATTTAAAAATAACATCTCCAATGATTCATTTTGAACTAGAGAGGCCTCCCAACGATTTGAAAACTAAACTCTCTGTGATTGGTTCATGCTACGTTCGAATTTGAATTACCAACAAACTAAGGCGCCAATCATTGAAAGAAAAATTATTGGAAATTTATAAAAAAAATAATGATATTTAATTAATTAATTAAATATTAATTAATTATTAGTTAATTAATTCCACTCGTTTCCGAATAAATTATTTCAAATTTATTTGAGAACATTAAATGCGCGATTTTTCGCTATGTTTAATTTACACGAACAATGTACATCTCTTTTTTTTTTGAACAAACATTCGATCGATTGCGATTGCGTGAATTAATAATTGCAAAACGTAAACAGCGTCGTTTAAAAGTAAACAAGATCTGAGATGTTTGGAACATTAAACTCAAAAGATGTCCGTTTTACCCACTGGAAAATAACCCTCAAAATAGGATAACTTAAAGTTTAAAGTTTAAAGTTAAAATAACGATAACTTAAATTGACAACCATGTTCGTGAAATTTTACCATTGAAAGGGAAACGACAATGAATATTCGCGGAAGTTTTCGTCTGAAAAAATGAGTTACCAACTCGGTGAAAGTTGAGATCCTAACTTAGAAATTAACTGATAAACAGTATTTTGATGATGACGAAGATACAAGCTTTGCAGCGCATTCAACCTTCAATACAGTTCTATCTGCAGAGGGACTTTTTGAGAGCCAATGTCGATGATGATTCAATCTGAATTGCATCTTCCACGTTGTTGGTCTCTGACCAATTGAGTGACCTTCAACACGAGTCTCTTGTTCCATGGAGTTACGAAGCTCTGCCTGTCCAGTTGTAGGTTGTTTTCCCTGTCACTCATCAGTTCTCCAGGTGATCCTACGAAGAGATATGTTCTGCTCTCCTGGTTTGAAACAAGACCATGTTATTTTTCGCTGGATTTTTCGGGTCACTTTTGGAGTAGTTGACTGGTACAGCAGACAGGCAATTCAATGAAGCATTGTTGGCTTAATAAAGCTTACAGGATAATTAAAATCTACGATGACTATATCTACGAAATTATAAAAATTACCATTTTTTTAAATTTAAGTAATAAAAATTGTGACAATTTCACGAAGAACCTCAATTCTGTAGGGACAATTGCAGCTAAAATCCCTCTTTGATATCCAGACGACCTCAGATTTCTGCTTGATTTTACCCATGGGATGTTTGTAGCTGTGGTAAATGAAGATCCTTATTACTGCCCACGAATCCTTCATCTCGATGGCTCTCACTTTTGCCTGGAGAACTTTGGAGGGATTGGTAATTAAACGAAAATGAATCTGGTGTAGAGTATTGCTGAACTATTGCAAATAATCATTTTAATAATTCATAAGCCTTCACTGCCGCAAGCGCCCTTGGGAAGGAGCGCTATATAAATGGTTGACAAGAAGCGCCTCTGACGCTATGCATATGGCGCTATATAAATGAAGATACATAAGTATCTCAACTCGAAGACTCTCTTGTCCAAACAAGGAAGAAATTAAAATGACAAAATCAAATTTGATCGAACGAGAATAGAAATTGTAACCATAAACAAATTATTTAAAGATTTAAGTTAAAATAAAATAAAATCAATTCTTCGAAATTACGAGCAAGTACGAATGGCTACCATATTCACTGGCACAGAACAACTTTCTCTTGAGACTGCCTTCCTTAGGACAGCGACCACAGGCAGAGGTGGCTGAGGACAGAAAGAGATCAGTTGATGATGTTCTAAGTTAACTTTTACTCTCACACGCACAAAAAAAGATACACAAATTGAATCTTTAAAAAGATGCTTCTTGTTTTTCAATTGAAAGAGCTTCTCTAATTCGACCACACGTCAAAAGCACCAAAGAAATGATTAAAATTATTATTATTACTATTAATTATTAATACTATTATTATTAATAATATTATTATTATTATTAAAACTGATTATCAATTTATTGCCACCGATAATGACTTGAAGTAACTATCGCAATCAATTCTACTTTCGTGTCGTGAGCATATCTACGACCTTCAAGTACAAACAGGTCATTTACAAACACCTGCCTGGAAATGGACTCACCTGAGCTGAGTGATGAAGTTACCTGCTTCGTCGAGGTCTCATTGGCGGGGAGGAATCCTGTGTTTTGTGAAGGAAGGTGATGATAATGCTTTTAGAGAGCACGTGCGTGTGGTTCGTTCGAATAACGAACCACATCCGTTCGTGTTTCCGTTCATAATCTCTTAAAAGCTTTCAAATTCTTTTCAGAATCACGAGATTTATTCCATTTCCATTTATGCTTTTTACACTGACTCAGCAAACACGGTCTGTCGATTGTTTCAATCAATCCACGGTTAGACAAGACTCGCATCGGTACATGAATAACTTCAGGTATAATTGTCATCAAATAATCAAATGTCTAAAAGAAAACCTTATTAACATTATTTTAAATTAAAATTATTTTGGCTGTCTCCGAGTCGTGCTTTGAACTCGAAACCTTTAGAAGGTGATGATCATTTCAAACTCGTTACTCACTGGTGCAGGGAGATAGGGGGGATCGGCTCTGCTGGTAACCTTTGGCACAACTGTTGCAGGAAAGACCCGTGACCCCCTCCTTGCAGCGACACTGACCCGTGGCGTGGTTGCAGGTGGAGTCCATGGAACCGATCAGATGGCAGGAGCACCCTGGAAATGAAAAGTGTGGAAAAGGAAAAATACTCTCGAACTCATGAACTCCTCGGAGTGACTTTCCATGGAAGCCAAGCTTTTGTCGAATTCACCTGCAAGTCTACAAGCAGAGATGTTCAAGATGATTTATGATGAATAACATGTTATCGTGATAAATTACTATTTTATAATAATAATAATAATAATAATAATAATAATAATAATAATAATAATAATAATTAATAATAATAATAATAATTAATTAATTCAAACTATTACACGTTTATCGCAGTTTTATTTCACGTGTTCCTTTCGCAATGTTCGTTTATTTTTTCTTCCATTCGTCATTCTCAAAATGTTTGTTTGAATGGTTTGACTAGTCGATATTCCTAACAATGGTGGTGATGATGATGATGATGATGATAATGATTAAAAGGATGATGACGATGACCACAATGATGACGAGGAGGAGATGGATGACGATGATAATGATTAAAAGGATGATGACGATGATCACAATGATGACGAGGAGGAGATGGATGATGACGATAATGATTAAAAGGATGATGACGAGGTCATCGATAACGATGATAGTGATGACGATGACCACAATGATGACGAGGAGGAGATGGATGATGATGATGATGTTGCATAATGAGGATGATTCGAGCTATCGCGGCACCCCAGACCTGTTTAACTTTGAATAAAGCTATTTCCTAGCGGCTTACTCGAAAGAGAGTCAAGAATGGCTTCGGGTGAGATCAAAGACATTCGTGTATCACCACCTGCTGGGAACGAGGCATTGTTTTTGAAAGGCCTTCTTCAAGATTCTGTCAGATCCTCTTGTAATTCACGCCGAAGACGTCAAGTTATTAAAATCTTTGACGACAATGCGCGAGACCTTTTCAATGTTTTGCTATTAGGTTATGAATGACTGTGCTGGAGCATGGGAAGCTTCGAAAACGTTCATAAATCATGATTTCTATTGTTATTAATAGCGCGAACAGATCTACTCACTTTTGCAAGCCTTTTTGCTGCTGATGGATTTGGAGTAGTCCCTGTAGTAGCCCTCTTGGCAGTAGTGGCAGTTCCTTCCCGACGTGTGGTGCCGGCATCTGATGCACACAGATCCGCTTCTCTGACCAGACATCTTGTAAAGTTCCAAGCTGAATCGACACTGCCTTGTGTGTCCATTGCAATGGCATGCTGTCGAAGAGGAAAACTGTCGAGTTTAATAGTCAAACGTCCGTAAATAGCTTCCTATACTTTGCACGACATTACCAATGCAAGGGTGAGGGTCGTCCAATGTGGCCCTGTCCCAAGGTCTGTCGTAATAGAAGGGTTTGCACTTCTCGCATTCGACCCCTGCCGTGTTGTGTTTGCAGTCACAGACCGTTTTGTCGTGATTGTCCTTGATGCACCTGTGTGCATGACCATTGCACTTGCACCTCCCGCCGACTGACAGATCGGCCAGCGATATAAACCTGTCAGTAATTTAAGGATTATTTAATTTCGGACTTTAGCGGACTTTAAATAGAATTATAAATAAAGATTATTTATTTATTGTGAACAAGTCGAATCTGACAGTTCAATGTCATTCGACGAGATGTCTTTGTTATTTATTTTTTTCTTTTTGCAGGAATCTCAGCTTATGAATGTGTTTTTAATCGCATTTATGAGTTATAATGAAATATTAGATTTTGAACGAAACTAAAACCAAATACATGGAAGAGAAGATTTCCAAACTCAATAAATTGTCATAATAATAAATTATAATAAATTAAAAATAATATAAATAAATTACAAATTATAAATATATTTATAATTTAATAAATGAATTATATGCATGAATTATAAATAATAAGTTATTATTGTAATAATAAATATTGTAATAATTGTGTAATTGTAATTTATTGTAATAAAATAATAAATTGTAATATTAATTTATTAATAATTATTAATAATAATAATTTCACTTCTCAACGCAAGCACGGTTTCAAAATAAAATGCAGGAAAATCCAACTCAAAAGCTTTACTGACTTTGAGGAAGAGTTTAGAGACGAGGGAGAAAAGAAGACCACTTGAATGTCTGTAACTGTCATCCAGTCCTGAAGGACAGGACTTTTGTCGAGGTTGTAGGCAGAAGGTCGTCCCTCTAAAGTGCTGAACGCCACTCTGTTTTCTGCAACTTTTGAAGACGCACGACCCCAATTCGGACTGATAACCCTGTGCTTTGATAGAAAAGATTTGGCACCAACAAATTCAGGAGGGCTTCTCCTGCTACGTGTAGTTGGCATCGACTTTGATGCCAGAGTGGAAGCTTTATCAGAATTTGGTGTTGTCAATGTTTGCATTATTGTTGGATGGTTTAGTACAAGGTTCTGAGGGGTGCTTGCATGGATACTGGAAGCACTCTTCGTTGAATCGTTCAAGGACAGATTTCCTTCCAAATGTGGACCTCTTTCGCCGATACTCCTATCCCATGAGCTCAGAGAGTTCTCGATAGTTTCTGTCGATGGATGCAATCCGATTATCCGAGTGCTTTCTGACACCGTGGCATGCTGAAGATCGCTGCACAAGACCTCTTGTTCGTTGGATAACGAGGCATACAGTTTGGCTGGCATGCCAAAAAACTGCTTGCAGTTGTTGGCATAAAACTGGTATGGATTCCAAGACTTCCCGTAGTCACTGCTCTTGTAAATAGCCATGGGAACGTCGGATGGAATTGTATTGATGCAAAATTGTAGGCTCACATAGGTGATTTCGTACTTCTTGCCAAAATTTAATGTCAGGGTGATGTTTGGACGGTTGATTTGTTCTTTAGGCCTTAAGTTTGATTTTAAATGCGCTTTATTGCGCTCTGATTTTAATCCTTTGATGTACTTTTTCGGTGATTTGTGAGTCGTTCCAAGAGAGTTGATTTTAGGTGAACTGCTGTTTGCATTTTTCATGTGAGTTGAAGAAGTTGTTGCGAAAGCAGGATTGGCTGAATCAAAAGGAAGAGGGTCAGAAATCCAGCACGTCACCGTAGAAGGGTTGTTGAGGTCCGTCAGATGATTGGTAGAATAACCCAGACGATGTTCAGATGAGTCACAAATTCCGACCTGTTAATTGAAAAATAAAATCAGTCGATTGGACAACGAGTCAGAAATATCGACGTACATTTACTGAAACCTTTTTTAAATTGGAAATTTTTAATTTGAAATAAATCTCGCCTCGCCGCAAGATCCATGTGCAGTACCAGTCATCTCTTTTGACACCGAGCGTCTGTTCTGTTTATCCTCTTCGGTATTCGCTTTACTCTTAGAATGTCCTTGTGATGAGACGTGTTCAGCAGAAGATGGAGACACAATGCCCTCCAAAATGTTAGTCTTAGACAAATCGCAGAGCTGTTTTGCCGGCTTTAAAGTCCCACACGTGCTGGAAAATACCACCACCTTTCTGCCGTAAGCTACATTTTCAAACACCGATAGGCACCTTTTTGGGCTGTTGCTGCTCTTATCTTGACACGGATCCAATTTTGACAGATTTTCTGACGATAAAAATCCTAATAAAGAGTTGGGAAAATCTTGGAAGTTGTTGAATTTTGTCCTTGGCAGTAGGTTTGTAAGTATGTTTGACTTCTTATGAACTGGAATAGAGGGCATGTTTCGTGGAGAGGTTGACTTCGTGTTGGGGTCTATATCCTGGGAGGACTTGGTTTCATCGATGAAGAATAATAACAATAATAATAATATAGCCAAGCAGCATGTTTTAATATTCTTAAACTGCAAAGATTCAGACTTGTTCAACATCTTTTCAATCAGAGGTTGTATTCCTTCAGGATGAGACTTCGTCGAGATCACCGGAAGATTCTTGGAGAAATATTTAGGTATCAAACTCCAGTCCTACATCTTCGTCGCAAGATGTTCCCAGTAAAATCATTAAAACAGCAGATTCCTATTAAATTTTTCACAGTCTTAAAACTATCCAAAATCTTTTCAACTCCAGTTCTTCACATCATCCACGATCATCTCCAGTCTTAAATCCGTGCGCCTACAATCGCCAAATGGCCTGCTTTATGTTCTAAACTTTCCGGTCGCTCCTAGAAGGCCGTGGTATAGAATAACATGAAAATCCAAACATTCCACGTGACTTAGTTGATCATCGTAAAGGTGTGAACTCTTTATATAGGCGCAGTCTTAATGGATTCTCGATCCTATTATATACAGACGCCCGTGCTCATGTATTTGAAAATCCTTTATATAAGTGTCTGACAAAACGATACGGCATTATTATCACCATGGAGTGGTAGACACAATAAGTTTTTGCCGATGGCAGGTTTTTACGCAAATTCTTGGATGTAAGAGGGGAGGATAAGGAGAAAGTTGAATTGGACGAAGAAATTGGTCTAAGGGAAGCAATTCAAATTTTGTTGAAAGAAGTTAAACTTAAATTATAACAAGGAAATTAAAATATACCAAGAGTACATGAATTTGACATTTTGTTGCTCTCATCGCCTCGTGGGTACATCGAGGAAGACGTCAACACCCATAACTTTTAATTACTCAGTGTTCGAGCAAATGCTGCTCCTCGTCATCAAAAAAAAAACCTTGATCCTAAATTCTTCGTTCCAAGTTAACATCAGCACTCAAAAAATGGAAAATATTTTTTATTTTGGCGTCAAATAATGACGAGCATTTGAATTTCAAACCATTGACGTCAGGAAAAGGTTTTAAAAGCAACCGTTGTAGAATAAATATCGATTACCAAAGTCGATAAGAAATAGTGAGATGCACAGAAGAATGAGGGAGTGAAACAAAAAACTCCCTTTCGGAAAAGGTTGGAAGCATTCCTCAGTGCCCGTCTGCCAGCGGCACGGCACTTGGCTTTTCCAGAAGCCGAAATTCATATTTATAAGTTTCTCTTTGCAAGAGTCAACCTTTATCCTCGTGTTTTTCCTTCTGAAATCGAACATCCGACTCTTGAAATCCTTGGTAGTTTATTCTGTTCTTGGATAATCGCTAAGACGGCTCCGACCCTGCGCATTCCACAGCTAACCTGCTCGTAAGCGATACTCGAGTAACCTTTTACAACGCCGACTCTAACATTCGAAAGTTAAAAGTGCTCTTTGAAATAAAGCTTTGTCTGAATATTCTGACTATAACGCCATCATTTGCAAATTTCTATAGGATGGCCATACGCCAGGCTGTTTCCATCCTCCAGTATTCATTTATCAATCGCTGCCAGTCAAAACATCTCCTCTCCATAATAAAAACGCCTCCAGTTCAATTAGGAACGTCAGAGGAAGTTAAACTAATGCCCGAGGCTAGGATAAGCGTCCCTAATTGAAAAAGTTTTTAGATTGGATGCCAATATTTGCTCCCACAATTAAGTGTTTTCGAAAAAAATATGACAAGTTACGGGGAAATCGGTCGTAAAAAAAAAAGAAACTAATTTTAGCAGGTAATTAAAACAATAGTTTCCAATTCTAGATTGTGAGTTAGTTTAGGTCTTTGGCCAAAGGCGATTTGAAATATTGCGCACACGCTAAAGATGGCTGAAGGGGGCCGGTGCAATTTTTCTATCAAGAATTTGCTCTAATTCAGACACTTGGTTAACATTATTTTAGCTGCCTTGAAACCCGCTTAGCTCCTGAGACCACCATAAAAATAGCCGATGGGTCTACTGCACGCGAGAATTCAACAAATGCAACGTGTGACTACCAGTTTTCCAATTTCTGGCTCCATCTATTTATCAAATAATATCAAAGGCTGGCACTGATGATTTGACCCCAGAGCACGACTAACATCGTCAACGAAAACGTGATTCCACCAGCATTGTAGCCATACGATGTTATATAAACAACATTTTGGGCAGACGATTTTAATTGACAGGCGACCAATTGGTTGGTCAAAGACATCAACCAAAATATAAACAACATATCTACAACAATCCAAGAAACTCGGTGAGTTTAAGTCCTTTAAATACAATTCTTCATCACCAAATAAGTCCAACTGGGAGGTCCTTGACTGTAGAACTGCATCAATAGACATGAACCATGCCATAGAGGAATCTGATTTGTGATTTTGTTAAGGAAGAAAATGCTTTCAGCATGTTGTTCCGAGAATGCCTGATGGCGAGACGGAATGCAAGACAACGAGGAATGATTTGCAGATGTGTTGCACCTCGAATGATTAGATAGAAGCCTTTGGAGCACAAATTCAATAAATTATTGCAAAATATAGGCAAAATTTAATAAAAATTGTTATAAATCAAGCTGAAAGGATACGTCCAGAACAAGATGTATGTCTGCAAAACAAATTTTATTACATTATACAATCGTCATGAAATCATTAAATATTATCAGTTTATTAACTAATTTCAACACTCAACTTTGCTTTGAAATAAATTAACACCGGCAGCATACGACACCATGACAGATAAGCACATCACTCACAAAAAGTCCTCCAAGTAGGCCATTAGAGAAAAGGACGGATCTCGTCCTGAAATATTTCTGCCATTCTGTGCCTGCCTTCAGCAGGAGAATGAGCTGTAAATGCAAAGAATCATCAAGAAGGACATTTGCTCATAAAGTAAAACATGTTAAACAATGGATAACATTGCAGCTGCTTGCATAGTGGATATACATTATGGAATTGACATACAATAATACAAATACGTAATTTAGAAATAATTATTTGCTTTTCTCAAAAAAGGTCAATATGGTTAAGATTGGCCTCACTTACAGACATCATGAAGGCAGTCAGGAAGTAAAAAATGAAGCCATAGAGCCCTGTCAGTCCCAGGATCCCTGCCACAGAACCCGAAAGAGCCGAGACGGACGTGTTGCAATACTCTAGGATGGAGGAGTTGTGTCTAATGGCCATCTCACTGAACGGAAGGTGGTCTGTTTGAAAGGCATTTAAAATCAAAATCAATGATAAGCCAATATAATGTCCAGACTAGTGTTTATTACAGGGAAGAAGTAACTTTTATTGCTATAAAACTAGTTTCGTATCGGCAGCCATAAGTTTTTGTCCTACTTTGTTGAAAAACTTCTCAATTGTTACTTAGTTGTAGCAAATAATCACCTTAAGTTGAAAAATAAAAATTAGACCGATCGCACCTTTCCTGGGAACATTCCCCCGAGCCTGCGGTCCAGTGTAAGACTTTAAAGCCTTCGTAGTCGTGGTAGCCATATGTAGACGATGACCGATGAAAAAAATAAACAATCTCACCGCAACGAATGATAAACGAGGTTGCAATGAATGTTCTGCGTTAAAACAATAAGCTCTGGATATAAATAATTTATTTAAAACTCTGAATGCCAAAGTTTATTTAATAAATTAAATTTTGCACTTAAAAATATTCACCTGGTTTAGTTGTGAACTAAGTCTAGTGAATAAAAAGTAAATCTGCTCGGGTAAACCATCGGCAGCCCCACCAAAAACTGCCCAGCAACACACGTAAACATGGAACCCGGATTTAAACTAAGAATTTTATTCAAAATAAACACTTCAGACACGAAACACAAAAAAATTCAGATTTCTCAGCTCGTTACGAGATTACACGCAGTGGAAGGTGTCTAAAGGTGATATGACTAAATCTAAGAGGGCATGGAAACCAAACAAAAATAAAAGAACAAAATAAGCAATGCATTTAACAAATAATTACGACTGATATTATTCTTTTCTGTGCAGGACTTTCAAGCTTTGTGGAAGAAATAATAATAACAGACATATAATTATGAACTGAATTGCATTTAATCACACCAACCATCGACTTGATCTCCAAATTATGAAAGGAATCCAAATCATAAGGCACATTTCCTGAGATGTGGATTTGAATAGAAGCAATAAAAAAAATCGATAGTACCAATCAAATGCAGTAACAACAACAACAACAACAACAACAACAACAATAATAATAAATAATAATAAATAATAAATAATAATAATAATAATAATAATAATAATATAATAATGATGATAACAATTGCAAAGTCACAATCGATGACAGCACANTCTCTTCCAGCTCTTGTAACGACCGCCTGGGAGCACGAGGGTCAGATGGATTCGTTAACGAATTAACGATTAATAATAAGTTAACTTAGCACAATAATAATAATAATAACAGTAACAATAACAATAATAATAATAATAATGATGATAACAATTGCAAAGTCACAATCGATGACAGCACACAAGTGCATGTATTTATAATCACTAAATTTTGACTAATACAACATGACATGTGATAATATGAAACAGAAGGTTACTGCAGACCAAAAACAATAAGGATGATAATTCATCCAGTCATGAATGAAATACACTAGGGAGAGGCAAGAATAACAAAGAAAAGAGCAAGAATCCGAACAACACCTCCACACTGAACTGCAACTGAAACAACTCCAAATATCATTGGCGACAGGTTCCCAGTAACAAATGTCTTCATTTATCGAGGTCGGTGCGCAGCGAGATAGGACGCTCGGCATTAGAAAGAGCAGGACGATCGAGACGACAAATGCAGATTAATAATGACTGATCACATAAGAACAAATGTCTCTAAATGTTTCAAAATGCACTGCAACCTCCAAGACTTTCAGGAAAAAAACAAAGAAAAAATTCATAACGGATTAGAACGACCTCGGCAACGAGGGTCGGTGAATACCGTTCGCGTGAACCCCGCCCGAATGGTGTCGGATTCGAAGGTCAGAGGCGAAAGGTCAACAAACGCTACCACACAACCAGGCAAAAGACTGCAGTCAAAAATTTCATCGTCATCGTCGTCGACTCTCGTCAAGCTCTTTGTCAGTCGAGATATTTTGCCAGCCATCGGAAGCCGTCTCCATAGCCATAGCGCTTGAGCACGCTGCACATGAACACCTCGAGGGGCCTCCTGTCACCGACCTCGGCATCCGGGGACTTTGGGAGGTGAAAGATCGGGGTTCGTAAGTAAATTTCACATTAATGGATACTGTTGATAGGTACTTTGTTGTTGTTGTTGAAGTCGTTATTAATGATGAGAAGTTTTAAATTATAATCATCTGTAGAAATCCTAGTCATTATTAATTATGAGAAGTTTTAAATTATAATCATCCGTAGAAATCCTAGCCATCCATCTCACCAATCCATCCAACTGCATTACCTTTCCAGTGCACAGGCTGTAGAGTCCGAAAATGGACTTGAACTCTTCCTCCGAAACTGCCCCTTGTCTGTCGATCTTATTTCCGAGCACGAGCACGGGGCACTTCTCGATCTGCTCGTCGTTCAGGAGGCCCTGATCGGTCGCCATGAAGTTATAAATAGATATCTACTTTGTTCAACGGTGTTTTAAACTTACATAAATATTAATCATCCCTGTCTGCATGTGTTGTGACTAATAATAAGCACATCAACTGAATGAAGTCAGGTGTCGATGATGATACTAACGTACAACTCGTTCTTGCCCTCCTCAAATCTCTCTCTCTCGGCAGCATCGATGATGAAGACGACGCCATCGACGGTAGGAAAGTAGTCCCTCCAAATCCTCCGAGCTGAATATCATCACATCACATCATTACCAACACACAACCATCATTACCATCACACAACCATCATTACCAACACACAACCATCATTACCATCACACAAGCAGCTCCATCTTAACCAAGATGTCATATTTAAAACAGAAAATTGATTACCATTAATATTTTATGAGTAATCCCCATTAATTTCATTGTATGAGGAAGCAACCAGTCACCCAAAAGTTCACATCACCTTGAACATGGCCTCCCAGGTCGAAGGCTGTGAACTTTATTCCGCCCAGGCTCAACTCCTCTGAAGCTGCAGAAATGAAAAATTGTTTGGGTCTCCATTTTAAAGTTGAAACAATAAAACATTGCATGAATCATTCTTTCCTTATGACTTGATCTCGTATTTACTTACCTGAACCACCTCATCGACCACGTGATACGTTCAAATAATTATTTGGCTATTGTTTGCTAATAACTGTTTGCTATCAAACAATTGAAAGTAAAACTCCTATCATTGTAAAGCTAAAAAACAGTTTGTTAGATTTTATGTATTTAAATGCGAATATTAAAAGATCATAATTACTCGGATGAAGGGTAGGGACGTGCTGGGATATCCTGTCTGCTTTGAGCATGTGGAGAAGGGTTGTCTTGCCAGCATTGTCAAGGCCCAGAAATATCAATTTCCCTGATTTCTTGCTCAAACCTGGAGTTTGCAAATTGTAAAGTTACAGAACGTTGTATAATGAAAGGTTTTATTTTAACAAATTCCATTCTAAGTTGTCCAAAGCAATGAGCACAATGACTTTGAATAGATATAGCAAAATTATCGCTTACATTTAGTAGTTTACATTAAATGACATTACATTACATTAAAATGTTCCCTCACGACACTCGTAAATTCTAACATAAGGCATCAAACTACAATACGGCATAAAATGTCTATCACTAAAGCACGTCGTATTAACTAAGGAAATGAATAACAAAATGCATTTTAAAATCCCTGACCCAAATAAGAAAGAAGTCCGCTTATCCAATCTACTAGAAACATTTTAAATCAAAGTTTAAGGTCCTAAATCTGCAGATTATCTGATGTCGTAAACGCAGACACAATGGAAAAGTGGATCTAGAATCTCCGTCGTCAGCATTGTTTTCAATAACCTCATTTCACAAAATTAATTACAAATTAATACATTTTATTTTCAAATAATTTATAATTTATTTAGATAATTTAGCAAACAAAATGAAATCTATCGAGTTTCGTTGAGCAATCGTTAGTTAATACACACTTAAAACGTCACGACGCTATCAGGAAAATATTATTTGGCAATATTGCAAAGATTTTGCAATATATCATCTAAAAATTATCATGATTAATTGATCTATTTCATTATTATAAGACCATGATACATTGCAAAAATATATTAATTTTGAGATCTTATTCAATACAAAACAAATCTCATAAAGTTGATGACGCGTTATTGACATTTATAACATATTGATATTATTTCTCAACATCGTTTTTAATGTTTTAGTAGTTTTCGCTGAAAACCTTCCAATGATAATTTAAATCCATCGAAAATAATCACCAACGGGTTTTTATAATATTCACTAGTCATCTATTTTGAATATCGATCACAGATTTTGTCGAATCAAAGCAAGAGGCCATTAACATCAGAAGTAATTTTTATTGCTTGATATTGAATGCTGTTTCATCAATATCAATAACAGGTTCAAATTACTTATTAAATGTATCGTTTGAATGAATAAAGCCATGAATTGGGCGGCATTTTTCCCCGATTAAAAGCGTTTGTTGTAAGCCTGAGACAAAATTTCACCAATCTGAATCCCACTCAGCATCTCCACTTAAGCAACCTGTAAATATCTTGGACAACCTATTCACCGCGATTTGTCCGATGGCCGGTCGATGGTTTCTATGATTTCAGTCCTTGGAGCAGATTAAAATCTGCATTTTCTACGGAGGTCACTCACCGGCGAGCAGACGCACGGTCGTCATTCTCGACCACTGGAGTCAAGGATTTGCAAGGATTCGACGTCCGTGGCGGTGGAAATACCGTGGAACTCGTTCAATTGGATCGCATTATGGAGACCCTGCTCATACTCGACGAGAAAGTGGCATGCTTGAGTGAATGGCTGAGTGAGCAATGTATTAGGCAGACGATCGAATGCATGTGATGGCGAATTGGCAGGTAAATGAAACTGGTAGATGAGCGCAGACAGCCAAACAATTATCAGTCCAGTATTTTCATCCTAAAACCCAGGAGACAAAAAAAGACCAAAAAAAATTACACACACCGGCGTGGCTCAGCTGGCTGCCTCCCAGCAGACACATTGCTTGCACTCACCGTTGTCATCATCGTCCCTCTGTGTCCCTGCATGGAGCTGGCGGTGTGTTCCTGGTTGTACGCTCGAGTCATCGTAGCGACGTGCAAGACAGCATCCGAATAGCGCGCACAGTAATGATACTCCTGGAAGATGGATGAACGGCCAAGAGGCGCCACTTTGATGATGATGATGATGATGATGATGACGATGATGCTGGAAAATTCCACCCGTTTGGGTCAATAAACATTGTGAATGAGTTTGAATTCGATTTTGGAGTGAATGAATGAATGAAGGATAGATGAATGGATGGATGGATGGATGGATGGATGGATGTGAGGTGATGAATAAATCAATTATCATTATGGTGGACCAACACTTTGCATTAGAGAGGACTTGGCGTCGAAACTTTCCAAATCCTTTGCGCTCGAATCGTCGAAGGCAGGTCTTGAACACGTTGCCTCTTGAACTCTTGTACCCTGCTCCTTCATTTTTAACGAGAAGGATATATATTTCAGATTAAAGATGGAGTATTTACACAAGTTTACAGTCTACATCAGTGTTAAAACCCATCAACCATCCACCTGTTCGTCCATCATTTCTTCCCTTGGTGACCACCTAGCGGGCACCTGTCTAGTGTTGGACACTCTATTAATATTATAATATTATTTAAATTATGCGATCCAAACTGCCGAGTGTTACAGCAATCGGCGAATTATTCGAGTTTATTTGGCAGCTAATTACATCAGCGCATCTCGTCTGAAACGTTTGTACGTCATGAGATGAATTTTTCCTCTTTTGTGTTCTCGTTTCATCCTACCTGTCTCACTTGTCTTTTACTCCACCACCCGGTCACTCACTCACTCACTCACTCACTCACTCACTCACTCACTCACTC
>MPNW01001467.1:0-15616 GCA_011800805.1 Hirudo medicinalis
ATTTGAGATGCAAAGAGAAAAAGAGTTGAGGGAAGCAAAGGCAAAAGAAGAGATGGAAAGGGAGAAAATTGCGAGTCAAAGGAAAAAAGAGTTGAGGGAAGCAAAGGCAAAGGAAGAAATGGATAGAGAGAAAATTAAGTTGAAAAAAGAAGTAATTGAAAAATGTTGCGAATCTTTGATAAATGAGAAGAAAGGTTTGCTGGATGATGTAAGAGACCTAGAAAAAGAATGCAATCGATTAAAGAAAGTGATCACGGAAATAGGTTCACAAACGGGAATTGTGGAATATTTCAAGAACAGTTAGCGTTTTGATATTTATTTATTCCAATATTTCATGTATCAACATTATTTGTTTAAAAAAATCATCAGGTTTTGTAGAGAAGAAAAAAGCACAAGAAGAATATGATGAAAAGAGAAATTCCCTGAAATCCAAAATTGACAGAATAGCCGAAATAGATAAGATATTGAAAGATACGGCCGAATTGTAATGAATTTTTGGTAGTTATTTTTGCGAAGTTAAAGTATAAACATATTTCGTGTTATCAGAATAAACTCACATTTACACAAATTCGTTTTTATTCATTACTAGTGTACTCGGCCACGCGTTGCTGTGGCTCAACTTGGTAAAATGGACAAGAAAGAAAAGAGAAAGCGCAATTAATTTTAAAAATTAAATTAATTTATAAAAATTTATATTTTAATTTTATTTCTTTTTAAATTGAGAATCTTTCAAGAGCTGGTTATGTGGAGAACAAATAAATATGCAGACAAACGTTCATTTTTATTTGTATAGATTACTAGTGTACCCAGCTCAGTCTGGTTAATCAAACAAACATATAGTCATTCAAACATTCATTTTTATTTTTATAGATTTGAAATATAAATTTTTATAAATTAATTTCAAGTCGCTACTGTTCACCATTTGGGAGAAGTTCTTGGGACTGACAAACTGACATGTATCTTCTGTTTTATGTTATAGATTTAAAGTATAAGAATGCACGCCATATATAAATATAATTACCTGGACGTCGGTAGACGAGTGGTCAGGGCTTTTCCTTTGGTGCCTCTCCGATAGGAGTTCAAATCCTAGCCGCTCGCAAGAATTTCTATAACTTTTAATATATATTTTTATTATTAAAAGCACTCTTGTAGGTATGTGAAGCCAGTTTGGAGCAAAAGGGTTTCTTAGATGTAATGTCAGAGCATATATAATATAATAATAATAATAATAATAATAATGATAATAATATGCATAATTAATAAATAATATTGCATTATAGTAATAAGTATTAAAAAATAATTGGCAATGTTATTGCACATTTTTAAAAGGGTACTTTTGCTGTTTTGAACAGGCTTATGAAAAGAACGCATTGTCAAGCTTCAGTTTAAGCATAGCTCAAGCCTCAGGCTTAACACTCTATCAGGTTATTCATAACATGTAAAATAAAACTACAAAAATAACTGGAAATAACGAATTGCTAAAAATATTTTTAAATATCCAGCACTATTTTGATTGATGTAATGTGATAAAAAAAATATTATTATTATTGAATCAAGGAATTACCTATTTCTACTGAAAAACGAA
Source organism: Hirudo medicinalis (assembly GCA_011800805.1). Lineage (NCBI taxonomy): Eukaryota > Metazoa > Annelida > Clitellata > Hirudinida > Hirudinidae > Hirudo > Hirudo medicinalis. The sequence continues at coordinate 1,586 of MPNW01001467.1, forward strand.
AGGCAAACATGAAAGCTCACCGAAAAAGCGGTAGGAACTATTTTCGTAATGTGCATATCACTGTCTATATATTTAATTTTGGAAATTTTTTGAATCACCATTAACAAGCTTTAAAGCTGAACTGTTTTACTTGTCCTTTCGCATAACAAGTATTTAAGATTAATCGAATCATTTTCAAAATCGTTACTTTGTATGAAAATAATCAGGTAATATCAACAAACTATTTTAATAATGTAATCATAATTAGCTTTATAAGATATTTATAATCATCTAGCAATCAAAACATTTAAACACAGTGAAGAATGCTTTTTTATTGTTTATGTTATTTACCAAGTAATAATATTCGCTGAGCTAATTTTATTTACTGGATTAATATTATATTTATTTTTAAAGGAATTGATAAATACTCGATCATTGATTGCAGGTCGGATGGATTTTAAGACTTTCTTCCTGAAAGTTTTTCCAGATAAAGACGATGAAAAACATACAAAAATGATTGATAATCTAAAGGATTTGGGGTTTGATTCAGTAACGGATTTACAATATTTCGATAAACAAGCAGCCGAAGACCTGGAATCTTTCACTCGCATTGATATTAACAAGTTGAAGGATAATTATTTAAAGTTCAGTAAGTTTTTAAAGATTTTAACCTTAAAAAAAATATATAAATTATAACCATTTTCAACAGAAAATGAAAATTTTATAAATTGTTTGAGCGCCGTTTTCAACGGTTTTCCAGAAGAGAGATTAAAGGAAATCGAATCATTTTTGAACGATCAAAGCATATTTACAAACGCAGATTTGTTATCCGCTAATACCAACAAATTGAAGAAATGCAAATTTTTATCTGATAATGAAATATTAAAAATTGAAAAATTCATTGAAGAAAGTTAGTAATATCAACTGAGAAATGAAATTACAATTTTATTGATATTATCATTAAATTAGTCATTATTTATTTAAAATATATATTTTATTTAATATATGTTATTTTATATTTAGAAAATGCAGTACATTATATAAAGATTATGGATGAAAAACATTTAGGTTAGTTTGTTAAAATAATTCGCTGAAAATTAGAGTAATGTTTGGTCACTATTTATAGAACTTGCATCAGCTTTAAATGAAATTTTCATTGGAGAACCTGACGAAAGAATGCCAGAAATTGAGGAAATTTTGAAGAAACATGGTATCACTGCAAGAAAAGATATAATGCATGTTGATGCAATTAAGTTGAGAAAGGAACAATTGCTTAGAGACGCCGAAGTTGCAAAGATTGAATTCTATCTTGAAACAAGTACTTAGAAAAGTATTTAATGTTATGAATGAATTCGTGAATTCAGGGATTTAGTAATTTCTCATTACATGTCTGTGTCAATCACTACAAGACGTGGTTTTCACTTGATTTTTAGATCACAAGGAGCAATACGACAAAATTAAAGAGAGAAAGGAATTAGAAAGATATAGTAAGTTCTTTCAGTAGTTCAGCAACAAGATTAATTCAATTAAATATAAAATATATTTGTGTAAATTTGCATTAAAATTTAATACTTACACTTTTACTTTATTTATTCCCGCAGACCCTGAAAATTTAGATCATGTAGTAAACAACGTATTTTCTGGAACGCATGCGAAGAGATTGGAAGAAATTAAAAAGATTTTAAATAATGAAGAAATTTATAATGGAGTGGACATTCTTGTTGTTGACACAAACAAATTGCGAATTAAACGATTATCACTTTCAGAAGTTGAAATACTGAAAATAGAAGAATATATTAGGAAAAGTAAGTGGATTCTTATAAAACTCTGTAACTCTACTGTTACGCCTGCATAATATTTCAGTATTTAAAAACTTAATTATTATTAATTGCTCATTTGTATTGATATTATTTATTTATTTTATTTATTTTTATTATTGATTATTACGAATTCAGTTATTTTTTTTTTGCCTAGAAAATCCGGTGCGGTACGAAGAAATTAGAGCTGCAAAGCTAAGGAAAGACGAATTAACATTAATGGAACTGAAGAAGAAGAAAGAAATTGAACTATTTTCTCTTAAAGAAAAGGAGGAATTAAAGATCTTAGAACTTAAGTTGAAACAAAATATGGAATTAAAGGCTTTGGAAATGAAGGCGAATGTAGAGCAACAGCATTTGGAAAATAAGGAAATGGAAGAAAAGAGGAAGCAGGAGAATATTCGATTACAGAGAAAAGAAGATGCTAAAATAAAATTAGCTAAAATCGAGTCTGAAAGAATAGCAAATAAATATTATATACAATCTAAGATAGACGAAAAAAAAGAACTACAGATGCAGGTGCTTAGGTTCGAACAGGAATGCATAAAAATAAACAAAACTATTGCGGGGATTGAAGCAGGCTGGTCATACATTGGAAGTTAGATTGTATTATTCTTGTTTTTTATTTTAAATTTTATTTATTTATCTATTAATAACATAACATAAATGTTTTAAAACTCGTCAGTGGCAGCGGATTTGGGAACTGCGAAGATTGACTTGAAAAAAACTACTGAACTACTGGAAGAGAAGAAAGGCAAATTAGACGAAGTAGAGCGACAGCTTCAGAAATTTGGCAGAAGCTGAGACATTTGAAGAGGCATTCATGATCAAATGAGCTGCATGAGGACGATTAGATGTATTCTTAAAATTAATATACATCATCATTTTATGGTTTTATAAGGGAATTGCTCGTATTTTCAGAAGGATTTATTTATTCATGGTTACATCTTATTTTTTTTCCCGGTGTTGTTTTCTTGTCAAGATTCACAACTTTATTTTTGCTGTTGCATATAATTATAATTATTGTGTTTTAATTGCTTGAAAAATATGTTAACAAAATAAATTTTTTTCATTTAATAATGTTGTTGGTAATTGTTGCTATTAATATTAATAATAACATTACTTATTAGACTTTTAAATAATTGTAATGTCAAATTTTTCGTTCCAGCATGTAATAAAAGTTAATTGTAGTAATGTGTCTTTTACGCCTGCATCACCTGGGAGGGCCTATGGATAGGGCGCTATATAAATGTCTGGTGATTGCAGTGGCTTCACACCCGATTCGGATATTTAAAACACTCAAAATGCCGGGACTCTAAATACAAACACATATCCGTATATTATCGCCATATCGTAAGGACTCAACCAATCCAGGTTAGTCCTTAATTCATGTGCACATTATTATTATTTACATTATATTACCCTCAAACCTCATATTCAATATTTAATTGACGAGGTCTCGAAAGATAATGGAATCATTTCCCATATTTATCGCTATATCACTTCATAGCTACAATATCACATTATTCATTAATATTTGAATTTTTATAATCTCGTCTGAGGTTGTAATTACTAGTCTTACCTACTTTCATTAAACTCCAGAAAAAATATCTACGTAATGTTCTAAGCTTACCAAACAATCTTAACAAAAAATCTGAAAATATCAAACTGTAACTAAACTAAAACCAATTACTCATAACTGTTGCTAACAAAATCGGTACTAAAGTAACTCTGCCTATTCGTGAACTGAATATTTACTGAATAAAATCAAATATAAATTCGGCATATATTGAGACCCGTCGTTTATTGCAATATATTACATAAAATTAACAATTACATTTTTATTATAATAATTAGTATTATTATTATTATATTATAGTCTATTTCTAGTTGAGATGGATAACTTAGCTATCTTGCACAGGCATTGTCAAGCTTCAGGCTTAGCACAGGTTATTACTAACAGAAAGCTTATCGAAACAGAGGTAGGAGCTATTTTCGAAGTTTGTAAATCACTATCTGCGCATTTAATGTTTGGAAATTTTCTGAATCACCTTTATCAACTGAAATATATTAACTGTCATTACGCTTAGCAAGTCTTTATTTTCTTCCATTCAACAAGTTGTGCTGAGGATCAGGTAATATTAATGTAATACTACTACTAACAAGTCATTAAGATTAATGTAATGATTAAGTAATAATGTTAATAATATTAATGTTTACGTAATAAAAATAAATATTTATTCAGTATGATGGTATTAATGTATTTCTAAAAACACTACTAGATGTTGGTGAGTTTAATAACAATTTGTTTGTTGTCTGTGAATTACTTAACTTCTTAATTTGTGTCTTAATGAATTTTTATTTGATTTCTAGGCCATAAGGAACATCACATTAAAAAGAATATGGAGTTGGAAAAAATAAGTTAGTTTTAGTTTGTAAATTAAGTATTGAAATTAATTCAATGGGCATTTTAACTAAATTACTGAATTATTGAAAATTGAAAAATTTATTGAAGAATATAAATGTTCATGATTGATTATATTATTAAAATGTATGCATGATATGATTTTATTTTTTAAACGAATCTTTAAATTAGGCTTTTGACATTGTTACACATGCTAAACTCACAATCAACTTGAAATAGTACCGTATCTCTAGCAATCCTCCTAACCGGTCAACTGATTAACACGACTAATTTAATGTAATTTAAAGTAAATGTTGATGTCATTTTAAATTTAATGTTATTTTTTCCCAAAGATCCTGCAAAGTTAGATCATGTTTTGAACAACATATTTTCTGGAACTCCTGAAGAGAGATTGGGGGAGATTAGAAAAATTTTAAATAAGGAAGAAGTATATAAGGGAGAGGACATCCTTGTTGTTGACACAAATGAATTGAGAGAAAAACAATCGCTTTCAGATGCTGAAATACTAAAAATAGAAGAATATATTAGAAAACGTAATAGAAGTTATGTAAAAATGCTGTAATTCTACTGCAATGCATGCATAATATTTTAATAATTATAAACTTATTTGTCATTGAATGTTAATTTGCTATATAATTTTATTTAGTTTATTTTTTTATTTTAGTTAATTTTATTTATATCTATTATTGAATAACTAAATATTGGCAATAAGTCGAAATAATAGTAACATATCGCAAATCGTCGCAAAAATTATTTTATTCCCATTAATCAGTTGTATTCAACTATTTTGTGCCCAGATAATCCAAATGGATATGAAGAAATCAGAGCAGAAAAAGTGATAAAAGACGATAAGATATATCTGGGACTTAAGGGGGAGAAAGAACTTGAACTATTATCTCTTAAGAAAAATGAAGATATGAAGAATTTGGAACGTAAGAACCAGTTAGAAATGGAATTAAAGGAATTAGAAATAATAAAGCGGCAAGAAGAAATTGAACGTTTGAAATGCAAAGAAACGGAACAGATGAAAGAACTAAAGAATGACAGACTCAAAGCAAAGGAAGTCAATAGAGACCAATTAGCTAAAATCGAGTCTCAAAGAATTATGAATGAACATATTTTCCAATCGTTGACATTCAAGAAAAATAAACTACTAAAAGAGATGCATGCTTTAGAAATGGACATCATTAGTTTCACGAAGGAAGTTACGAAAATGAAGAAAAGATACTTATGTTTTCTATGTTAGCCTAAATATCCTTCTAAATTTATTTTAATCATGTATTTAATGAAAACAAAATATGCATCGGCAGGGAGAGCTGACAAGGATAGAGCTGAATCTGAGTTAGAGGAAGCAAATAAGCGCTTCCAAGATGTGAACAACGAACTAATTGAAATAGATAACATACTAGAAAATATGATGGCAGAATTCGAATAGAATAATTCGGCAGAATAGTTTGTAACATTGTTTTGGCATGTTAAGAGAATTAATTTCAGTGTCATGACGATGTACATAGGTTTTACCATTTTTGGGTTCCTTTTATTGCTTGACCACAACGCTTTAATCTTAACATGCAAGTGCCTATGCTTATTATTTAGGTTATTATTTTAGGCTAATGTTGACAATTATATTTTGGGTTTTGATCATTTTTGGATCTTTTCAAATGGTTAAAAAGTGTGTTTAATGCCCCAAACATTAATGACAACGATGTTTTTATTTGTTCTTGGCAAATGATTCAAAGCATCGACGCAACTGAAAAGTTTGGATTACTGCAGATTAACTATCATTAGCTATGCATTTTTGAGTAGTTTCTCTGTTGAACTTTTTATTGCAAAAATAACAAAACAAGGAACGCTAATAAAATAAATAAGCAAAATAATATCAAATTAATCTGTAATGTAATTAACGAACCGCAGAAACAAGTTGAAAAAGTATAAGTTTTTTCATTCTTAACTCTAAATGGTGTTCAGTTCGTTTGAAATTAAGGTTGAAACTTGAATGTTTTAATTAAAAAACATGAAAGTCAACCACTTGTCAACAAAATCAAGCATTCCAAATTCAATCACAAAGCAAATGTTGTTAAAATGAAAGTGAACAATATTAAATATATATAAGTGGAAATCAATTAAAATCACTGCTCTTAAACACCACAAAATTTGTCAAGAAATAACAAAAACGTCGCAAAGATTTGGGGCATTTTCGGCTTATGGAATTAATAATAAATTATGGAAATGTGATATATCACATTCAATACAATTCCTTGTAATCCTAATCCAATTTATCTGCTAACATTAAGTAATCTTCTCTCTTCCATTCCACAAGCTTCAGAGATGACAAAGCCGAGGGACTAGTTGGTAGGGGCAACGGGAGAAATGCAGTCACCAATACAGCATTTTTTATTTATAAAACCACAAATAAATGATTTTAACATTTAGTGAATTTTTAATTGCATCATTTTGATATCATCCAATGAAGAAGACTGCGACTTGTTAATTCTGGCTTATATTCTCGAAATAGCGCAGCTTTCACTAACATTCACTTAAAATGATCTCCAATAATATGGAGGTTCATTACGTTTGACAACGGCAGTTGATGTCTGCGGTATTTTTGAAATAACATGATCAGTACACCATTCCTAATCATTTAATAAATAGGCTTATAATGTTAAATAATATATATAATTATTTTGATTTTTGTGGACTCATAAGATGTACATAAGCAAGTGTGCATGTCTCTTGAATATCAAAAGTTCTGTGGATTTTTACTAGTGAGATCTATCAATTCTACATTGGAAACGTTTTCCTAGATATTTATAAATTTAAACAAAATATAAACATATTAAGTTGAAATATTATTATAATTACAATTCAAGCGTACATGTCTTTATTTAAGCATTTATTCGTATACAACATTTTAAGTATTAGAAAATAATTTAGTAAAAAAAAATTTTTTTAAATTAAATGTTATTTAAATTAATTTTGAGCGTTAATTAAATCTTCGGCAGACGAATTAAAAATCTTATTTTTAAAAAAATATATAAAAGATTTCGGAAATCAGACGTCAGGAAGCTGTTTCTCACATAGCCAAATTATTTTTAGCACTGACTACAAAGAAAGGTTTCTGCTTAAATATATAAATGCCAAAATATTGCTTCACAAAATTATGGTATGAAATATTCAATTGATATGATAGAAACAAAAACTAAGCAAGAAGTTCGATAATACCCATAAGAATAGCAAAACGAAATATCATGGTAGGAAATAGTTTCAGTTAAAACTCGTTTCGGTTGGCATTTCCTCAGCAAACATTTTCTACTGCTTTTCAAACTTGGAGCTGTTTCTGATTTTCTTTATAAACTGGCTACTCTTTTAAAATGTTCTTAAAGAATCGATTGATTGTCTGCTTTGGTTTATGAAGCATTTGGGGTTAGGGTTATGAGGCTTGATATATCTTCTATTCAGTGCTATCCAGGCAATTTGTAACGAAACAGCCTTCACTATGTTAAGAATGTTTCGGCAGTATCATAGTTTTCTTAATTAGTTATTCTAAGAAAACAAAACTAATTTTAGGAAATCGTTTCTACTTTCATAAAAATAGCAGGTTATGTTGAAATTCTATTTAAGTCTCTAGCCATAACAATATGTCGAGGCACAGAATACCAAGAGTACCTCTCAATAAGAAATCTAAACCAATAATGAAAGCATGAGACTCAAGAGCCTCTTCTTCAATGTTTCTAAATTTATTTCGAAATAAAACGAACTGCCTCTGCACAATTATTTATTTATTTAAAATCTATTTTTCTCACAAATGAACTCAAAGTAATTATGCTTCACGAGGAACTACAATGTTTAAGAAATAGAATTTTTTTCTAAAAAGAAAACTTTAATAATCAAGTTAAGTAATAAGTTAATAATAACTGGGTTTAAACAAATCACAACGAAATATCTTTTATATGTTTTTAAATCCATCTTAAATTACCAATAAACCGCAATAACTTTCAATAAAATTTATTATGTGCTTTAAACTGTGAAAATAACTTGTTTCAAATTATTAATGACAGACAAATCTTGAACTCGAGAAATAAAAAAAAAACGTTTATAAATAATTGTTTATCAAAACTTGGTGATTTCCTTCCCTTATATTCCATTAAATATCCCATAGTATCCAATATTTCTGAAAAGGATTTCAGCAAATAATCACACTGGGGCTTGATAGGTAATACCTGGCATTAGGTTTATTGCATAAGTGTTGTAGTTACAGGTAATACCACCGACTTGTGAAGTGAATATTCACTGAATAAATCCAACCATAAATTTGGCATATATTGGCATATGTTGAAAAACCGTCGTTAATTACAGTATCTATAATATAAAACAAACAATACATGTATGTGCATGTTAGCTTGGCTAAATTCGAAATTCGAAATTTCACTGGCATTAAATCAGATTAAATAAAGATCAGATAAAATAAATAAAGATCAAAAAATACAACTCAAAAGCTAAGTAGTGGAGGTACGTCTTTTAAGAATATTAGAGACAGCCTCCTTGTCTTGAATTTCCCGGAACATGTTAAGTGGAAATACGTTAGTAATTGTAGCTCTTTATAAGTTATTACAGTTAAATTATTAGAGTCTCTAATCGTTACATTTGCAGAATAAGATGGTTTGGAAAGAAATTGTACAAGTCCCTCTTCAATATCTTCATATTGTTATAACCCTGAAAAATGCCATTAGTTAATTTTTGTAATTAAGTCTAAGTTTATTAATTAATTTGTTGTTGTATTTAGAATCTTTCTAGGACTACCTCTAAGTGTTCTGATTAAGTTTATAACATCATACAAGATCACACAAGAACACACAATATATCAGAGTATCTCGAAGCCCACATTGAAGAACATTCCTATTCAGCAACTGATCGTTACGCAATAACTGGCAGCAGGATTATTGTATTTACAGTTAATACCACTCAGTTGATAACTGAATATTTGCTGAATAATTCCAACAATAAACTCGGCATAAATTAAGCTCCGTCGCTTTAAACTTTCAAGGCAGAAACAAGTATTTATTTCTCTGACTGGTGTTTTCCAATTAAGCAATTGGTTCTTTTAAAAAATCGTTCATACCTGTCTGCACCAAGTCTAGCTGTTTTATAATTGCCTCATTTTGATATCATTTAATTCAGGAAGATATTTCATATTGTTTTCAGTAGAATTTATTGAGCCCTAACCTAAATTTATTAGAAGCCTTAAAATGTAAGGCTATGGGTTTCTAAAAAGCATTCTTTGGCTTCACCATGTCATGCTACTGTAAATTGAGGCAAGGCTTGAGTTAAAAATGTCTTACTTTGAAATTAGGTCTTCTGCAATATTTCGTCATTATTTGTAAGTCTTTTGTAAATTATTCAAATAATGTAATGTCCTGAATTGTTAATCATTGACTCAGAATTTTGATTCCTTTTAACGTTTTAAAACCTTTCCGAAATAATTGACATTGTGAATTAATTACGAATTATTGGAAATTCCGGTACGAACAGCTTTTCCACATTTTATTATCCGAAAGCGCCTCTCATTCACTAGCTTGGAAAACTTAAGTGGACTGCAAAAGATAAAATTAATTCAAAATACAACTGTTTTGTACAATTTGCTTATTAATTTAAAATCTATTTCTCGAAAATAACGTCAAAGAAACTGTGCTCCTCGAAGAANAAGGATGTATTAATTGCTGATTTGAACAGCTTGCATCTTAAAGAGTCTTTATCAAGTGCAGAAATGTTAAAGTTTGAAGAATACTTAAAAAATAGTAACTTTTGTAATAACATTTAAACTACTGATGGATATTGAGGCTCAAATAATATAATTTAATTAGTTGTTTGTTAGCAAATCTCGCTAAATTCTTCAATTTTAGTAATTTTTATTTATATCCAGGAAATGTGGTCCACTATGAGAAACTTATGAGTGACAGAGAATTAGAAAAATCAAGTTAGTCTTACAGTTACTTAAGGTTGACAAAAAGTTGAAATGTTTTTAAACCGCAGAAAATCTAAAATTTGTTTTGAAACAAATATTTGTGGACACTCCTGACGACAGACTGGAAGAAATTGAAAACTTTCTAATGGAGAAAAGCATATATTCGGGATTAGACATGAAGATTATAGATACCAATGATTTACGACGAAAGAAATCCTTACGAGATATTGAAATACTACAAATCGAGGAATATATTAAAAAAAGTAGTAACAATTTGTTCATAATTCAGAGCACATTAAATTATTGTATTGCTTAATATACTCATTCGTAAAATCAATAATTTTATTTAGACAACAGGGAGAGATATGACCAAATAATAAAAGTTAAAATGGCGGAAGATGAAATCCAGTTTTATGCATTAAAACAAATGGAAGAACTTAAATTCATGCAACTTAAGGCTCAGGAGGAACAGAAAATGATTGAATTTAAAATAGAGAAAGAAAAGCTGTTGAGGGAAGTAGAAAATGAGAAAATGGAAGCAAGGACAAAGTTGGAGATGGAAAGAGAGAATATGAAGATGCATGCTGATATGAGACTTTTAGCACTTTTAAGAAACAGTTAGAATTTTGATATATCATTATGCCAATTTTGTTTTTGTAGCTACGTTATTTAAATAATCAATAGCTCATGCAAAGAAGTAAAAGTCTTTGAAATCGAAATTTGACAGATTAACTGAAATATATAAAGGAATTGAAAGCTGAAACAGGATTGCAATGAGTTACGTTTACAAAGATAAACTATTTTAAATAAATTTTATGACAATAAGCTTACATTCTTTGCTTCATCCTTATAATCAAACGTTTCAAAAACTATTATGTTAATTGTTTCGAGTTCTTGAGGCAAGGCTTGAGTTAAAAATGTTTTACTTTGAAATTAGGTCTTCTGCAATATTTCGTCATTATTTGTAAGACTTTTGTAAATTATTCAAATAATGTAATGACCTGAATTGTTAATCATTCACTTAGAATTTTTATTCCTTTTAACGTTTTAAAACCTTTCCGAAATAATTGACATTGTGAATTAATTACGAATTATTGGAAATTCCCGGTATACGAACAGCTTTTCCACATTTTATTATCCGAAAGCGCCTCTCATTCACTAGCTTGGAAAACTTAAGTGGACTGCAAAAGATAAAATTAATTCAAAATACAACTGTTTTTGCACAATTGTTTATTAATTTAAAATCTATTTCTCGAAAATAACGTCAAAGAAACTGTGCTCCTCGAAGAAGGTCCAAAAATATGTAGTTTGCAACTGAATTATGTTAGTGATAAAGTATAGTTCTTGTTGTCAGAATAATTACCTTTCCACAAAATGCAGTTTCTCAACATTTTAACATTTAAACACAATTATTTGGAATGTTCCAGCTTGCGCTTGGAAAATGTATGAACCAGAAACACAGCCATTCGAATTAATCCAAGCTTGAAATTTAGAACAAAGCATCGCAGGTGAGCCTATAGCACAATGGTTCCCAACGGGGGCGCTGAGAGGTCTGAGGGGGTCACTTTTTGTCCAAGTCAAATTTGGAGGGCGTTGAGGATCTTCCGCTGCCCCTTGAGCAGTACTCGCCAACAAATACTAAATCTCGTTATAATAATTTACTTAAAGTTAATAAAAAATGGATACCAAAAATTTGAGTAATGTATTAACTATGTTTTGATATTATCTAATAAATAATTTAGAAATAATCAGTCCTTGATTTCCAATGTAAAGTATGACTTTATAATTTATATAATGCAAGGGGTAGAGGGGCGCCAAAAAAGTAGGCGCTGACTCAAAAAAGGGTGCGAACCTAGGGTCTTCAGACTAATTCTCGACAAGTTATAGCTCCGACTCAAGCTAAAGTAATCAAACCTCGATTTAAAAAATCAACAAATAATCCATGTGCATTACCCTGGAAATTTTGAATATTTTCATCTCGGTAAAAAGTAAATTACATTAAGCAATTTACGTAGAGTGTCATTGTTAAATGTCAGTGTCGCTGTGCAGTGACATTTTTTAAAGTTTAAGTTTTAATTTACTTTCCAACCCTAATCCTAACCCATTGTAATGAATGTCTGCTTTTCACTTCCTGTTTATGTTTCTGAGACATTTTAAGACAAAAGTATGATAGATTTAAAACCGATCAGCATGGCATATCAGACAGATCTGCTGATGCATCTGCACCTGCATCTGCAGATTTAAGGAATTTTGGCATTGTAACACCTGACAATCTTTGTGAAGTTATTGACGGAAGGAAAGTCAGAAGAAAGAGGCAACGAAATCTTTCCAATCATAAGCATTCTGCTGAGGTTGCTGCTAAACATTTACAAGGCTCAGACAATGAATATGTGAAATAAAAGAAACAAATTATATCGGCAAATATAGTTTGTAGTTTAACCGGGAGGTAATTACAACAGCCTTTCAATACATGCTAAAGATAACTTGATGTCAAAGCTTTTGATTTTTTTCTAAATTTAAATTATTTTTTAGTTTAAACTACAATTTGTTCATATGTTAATTTAAAATGCTACTGGTATTCGTTACTGCTTAAATTTATTAAAACATTAAATAGCTATTAATTTGAAATATCATTGTAAAGCAATTCAAGCGTTTAGGAAATTTCTTAATTAAAGAATTAAATTATTGAAATACATTTTGAGACTTCATATATTTTGGTAATTTATTTGTTAAATTGTTTAAAATTTATTAAATCTAATTTTTTCTTTAAATTATGAAAGAATTGCCTTAGAATTTCCATTTGCGACCACATGATATTTATATCCTAATCGCTTATATTTCCCATGTCATCTTAAATATGAGTTGGTCGTAAATTAATATCAAACCAAACATTTTCGTCAAGAATAATTGATTTTTCATTTCTTAAATTACATGTTCAGAAATTATCCTGAATATACACGTAATACACATATGATCTTTGAACTTTTGTATTCCTGTGCTTAATTAAACAATTCTTTAATTAAAAATCAATGGGAGACCATTTTAAATTCATTTCTGAAGTTTAACGACGATTATCAATTTTCATTGGTGATTTTTAGGTTGAGGAACGTGGCGTAATTATTGTCTTATTTTTCAGGTAGCACCTGATTATTTTTGGGAAATTTTTGAACCAGCAGTTCAGTCACGCCTACCTTTTGAAGCGTGAAGCCATGAAAATCAGTTGTTATTGCTGATGGTTACTTTATTAGCTTTATTTTTGGTGAGACCTCACTATACTTTATCTTGAGTCTTAATTGGCATGAAGCATATAATAAATAATTTTTACTGTTGAATTATAATGATTGTTTTTAGTAAATTTAATTAACATATCAAGTCAGACCATACAATGTATGATTCATTCACAAGAACTTTTTTAAAACTTAGAAATTGACAATATAACATTCAGCCCGGTCCGCGGGTAAGCGATCCCCGATAAGCAGTTGCTTCTTTAAAAACGACGTTCACACCTTGTCTCCGTACCAAATGTAGCTGTTTTGCAATCGCCTCGTTTTGATATAATTTAATTCAGGAAGATATTTCATTTTATTTCCAATTTAGAATTAGTATTTCTTAAACCCTGTCCTAAATTTATCTTTCAGAAGCATTAAAATGAAAAGCTGTGACATCCAAAAGCATTATTTGGCTTCACCTTGTTACGTTACTTTAAATAGAATTACAATGGCTGAGTTTGAAAGTAACTGACATCAGTTTCAATAATCATTGTTAAAATGTTAGTATTAATTTATGAAATATATTAATGTTATGACAATATTAAATAATAATGCTATTAAAACCATCAAAGACAAAGA
>MPNW01001469.1:0-12213 GCA_011800805.1 Hirudo medicinalis
TTATCGTACAATTATAATTATAATAATAATAATAATATTATTATAGAGCGCCATAAGCGTAAGCGTCAGGGGCGCTTCGTCCTTCGCTGCTGAGGGAAAAGGTGGGTCTTGAGGTTCGCCTTGAAGAGGCTGAACGAATCGACCCGGGAAAATCGTCGACTTTTTTTTAAGTGGGCGAAAAAGAAACAAAATGAACTTGTTTTTGATTTCGCAGAATTATAAAAAAAATATTATAAAATATAAATATATGTAATAATTATTTATATTGGTTTTTTAACTTAAAAACTATGGATTTATGCTTGGTTTGCTTATGAACTTTTCTTTTATTTGTTTGGTCAAATTCTCTCTAAGAGATCTGGCGATCATCATCATCATCATCATCATCATCATCATCATCATCATCATCATCATCATCATCATCATCATCATCACCATCATCACCTTATCAGCATGGCCATCGTCGTGTTTATCTACGACTTGTTCAGGATGCTTTGAATTCTACCTATCACATCGTTTGTACTCAATTTATCCATTTCAATCTCCTTGTTATCATCATCATCATCATCTTCATCATCTTCATCTTCATCATCATCACTCTCTCACTGCAGTCACCATCTTCAGCATCCCTACCATCTCCATCGTCACCAGGATCGATACCACTTCCATCGTAAATACCACCACAATCACCATCTGTCTTTCTTCATCTATTTCCAAGTAATACGATCTTCTGAGTGGTCTTGTGAGGGTCTTGTTATGCTATTGTTATGGTCTCGCTTCGGTCTTATTATGTTTTGGTTATGGTCTTGTGTACTCACAGGATTGAAATCCAATGTTCCTTTGTTGGTCGGGTGATCCACTCCAAATGAATGCCTGGAATAATGATGAATATACGAATCGTATATCGAGTTACTTCGAATAACTCTAGCGTGCTTCTCTGTTGTGATTTGTTGAAAGGCAGAGAGCTTTAACTGCTTGCGCTTGAGGGGTTGTCTAAAAATAAGCCACGGTTATTTTTTTTTTTTTTTTTTTTTGGAGGTCAAAAATCTGAACGTTTTCGCAGAGAGGCTACGAGAAAATATTAGGTATTAATTAGCTGGGAGTAGTTAGGAGACCACATCATGGAAGCGCTAGTATTTTATTGAATCTGCTCGTTTTTCAAACGAAAACCCTTCCAGTATCGTTCGAAATCCTTCTTCTGGTAATCCCTCCAAATGATTCAACATCCACACGTCCCTCCAATGACTCAGCAAGAACCACAAAGTCATCCCCAACAATGGAAAAATGGAAATCTCCAATGACTGAATTCTTCCAAAAAGTTCTGTCGTCAGAGACATTCATTCAGACTTCAATCCTCGAAATTTAATCTCCGACGCTAAGTGCTTCTGTTTCTCATCAAGGCCACTTTCCAACTTTTTCTCCTTGAAATCCTCGCTAAGCTACCCACCCAGGTGAGTGACGCACAAACTGTAATGAATCCACTCCGTGGGGCGGTGATGGAAGAGATGAGGGTAGAATTTGTGGTCGACAGAATAGATTTGTGGTGAGTGAAGCTACGATCAGAGATGTAATTCGAGGAGGGTGATACTACCTGTTGTTGTCCACGGGGTGGTTGTTGCCCCTTGACTTTTGGTAAGCTGTGAGGGATTGACCCCCCCCCCCCCTTGGAAAAATAAAGCTGAAATGACGTTTTTGATGCACTTGCAGCTTTCTAGAGGTTGTTCAAAGATTGGGTTTCATTTTTATCTTCGAACGGTCGTTCATGGAAACGAAGTCCATAATTCTCGTTTCTGTGTTTGGGGAGATCAATTTTTGCAAACAAAGATCTTTTAAGGTTTAACATTTAAATTTTCAACAAATCAGTTTGCAAGTTTGTATCCCCTGAAACTACCTAATCACTCATTTTTCAACCGCCGGTGCCAAACACAATCAGTCTTCCAACCGTTGAAGCTTCGTTTTTTTCCACCGATCCATCACACCACCACAAGATGACATCACCACATCATACGACGACGTCATCACATCCACTTGACATTTCCAGGCCATCAACGCCGAGATGACGATGCTGGAGACGGAGGCAAGAGAGGTGGAGAGCCTGAGGATCGACCTGGCCAAATACTTCTGCGAGGACGAGAAGACGTTCAAGTTGGACGAATGCATGAGCATCGTCAACTCCTTCTGCAAACATTTCCTTCACGCACACGAGGTTCGTACGTGCTTAAATGCGTGCGTGAAGTTCCATCGGCTCAAAATTCAATTACTCAGAATGATTTCAATTATCTGTTGCCGGTGCTGTTTCGACTGCCGAGCGGTCCTGTAAGTAGACCGACAGATGAAAAGAGTAGCTGATGTTGTTTTGTGCATCTGATTTATCGTCTGAATCACGTTCCATTAGTCACGAACCGTCATCGTTCTTATTCTTCCTCATCCAGGAAAATAAAGAGAGAAAACTCCAGACCGAGAAGGCCGAAATGAAACGTTTAGAGAGGCAGAAGACCTTGCAGAGAAGACTGAGCTCAGCTTCTGGTAAGTTACTTTGAAGAGGTCACAATTTCCGTACTTCAAAATGTCTCAATTTCCAGTCTCGAATGAGATCAAACCAAGCGCTTAAACAAAGTAAAATTATGCACCGTTCGAACAAAAAAAAACAAAAATGGATGCTAACAAATTTAATGGAAGCAGTTCAAAAAGTGTGACTTGAAAAGAACGGAAACCATACCACGTGTGACAACAATTTGCGAGAGAATTGCCAGACACGTTACCGACTGCTAGGGTCTCGCTTTTAAAACCACAACAGACCTTGGTGAAACTATTAAGTCGTTCTTTCTATTCTGTGTGACTACAGAGTCGAAGCACGTAAACCACAAATTTAGATTCACAATTAAAGCGCTACTCGTCACTCTCTGAGCAAAAAAATGTGACATTTTGGCATGATCGTTGGAATTGTTTGAAGATTTAAAGAGAGACTAAAACATAGATGATTCACTCGGTAACGAAGAACATTTTTCAGGACTGTCGCCTATCTTTTTCAACCCCAACGACAAAAGCACAGCACCGGATAGCCACAATGCCCATAACAGACTCACGCCCACCCACAATCTGCTGCCGCACAGCAGGTCCAGGTCTGCCTCTTGTACGAGGGGTTCCGTTTCTGAAGGTTAGAAATAATTACCACTGATTAAATATTCAGCTCGACACCAGAATGCGCTGTCAGCGAGTAGCGAACGAGCTTTTGACTAAATTTCAAGAGGAATGCGGCTAGTAAAAATGACTCACATCTCTAGTCATGACTCAAATGTTGTTCACAATTTCAAGGGCTCGTCCTGACACCTCTACCGTGTTGGCGGCTAAGCAGCGATGAATATTCAACATAGAAATTTCTATGGCACCTTAAAATGCGAAAGGTTATACTCAGTTATTCATGTTCCTCAGGTTGCAACTCTTTGACGGAGATTGCTGACAGTACCAACGACTCCCACCTGTTGGACGTGCTTCTCAGACCATCTCCAAATGGTGACAAGGGATTCGAAACACGAAAATTTAACAGCCTCCGTATCACCAGAACACGTTCCAAAAACGCGGCGGAGTTGTGGGACAGGGAAAGATTTTCATTGCCTCTTGGCAATGAGAGTCAAAAGTTGGAAAGTCAGTCTGCCTCTCCTAACAACCTAGATGAAGTTGAAAGCACCCACAACAGCGCCGTCGACCGAGCAGAACAAAACAACTCCAATCTCTCAACAACAACAACAACAACAACAGCAAGCCAAGGTTTGATCAGAAACGGCTTTGCAAGAAGTTCTTGTCCATCTCGAGTTCAAAATTCAGAGAATATTCACCACAACTCCATGCCACGCAGCGTCAGACCACCCAGTGGGGAAACAAAAACAACGAGAATGATAGGGTAGAGGTGAGACAAACCTTGTCAAAAAAGGCTGATTTGGATAGAAGGCTGAGCAGAGAGGTGGCCATAGGTGCAGCCTCTTTCGAGCAACAAATTCGAGAATTAGAATCCTCCCTTGATCACTTCGACAAGGACTTTGACCTGAACAAAACTCTAGACAACAATAAATGTCTCAACACTCCCTCTAATGAATCTCACAAAGTTCCACGCATTCGACTTTCAAGTCCTGAAAAGTTGGAAACGAAACAAAATTCTTATTTAATTGCTGAAACGAACAAAACGTCTACAAACAAAGACAGCAAAAATCCAAGCAGCTCGAACATGCGAGATAGGATGATGAAACTGACTCAACTTTATTCTGGCAAGGAGCCCATGGAAGTGCAACTCCACAAGCCATCGACGTTTGGAAGAGAGGTAAAAGCACCGGACGTGGAAGATCACAACCTTCGTGGAATATTGAGAGACCCACGGCATCAACACACAAATCTGAACTACAATAGGCATGTTCTAGAAGCCCATGAATGCAATACGAACTTCAAAGATGAAGGTTTTGATTCTGAAGGCTTCTCTAACACCTCTGCCTCACAGAAGAGTTCAAGGAGCAGTTCTAGGGAACGAGATTCTGGCCAGATAGACTGGAATATTAAAATAAACGGTGAGGATAAACCACATTCTCACCAGGTTTTGAGCAGTCCAAAGAAAGATCCAAACAAACCAGAAGACAACATGAGTACAACCTCCAGCAACCATCACTTTGACAGGAGTATTGAAAGTTTGGTTTCCAAGGAGTTAACTGTGGTCGACTGCAGTAATGTCAATAAAACATTGAAGAAGGAAACTCAAGAAGCTAACAGAACTCAAGTCAAGTGCAAGAATTCCAATCAGAAGCAAGTGAACTTAAATTCAAATCAGAGCACTTCTAAAACCACTGGTTCAATTTTATCTAAACATACTGTCTCAAAATCGGACAATAACGACGTCAAGGCACCCAAAGCATTTTCCTTAGGAAATAAATTATCTGCAATGTTGAGTAGAACAGCTTCAAAGCCTGCCAGCAGGGTGACCGCCTTTGCCGATACTAAAAAGCCAATTGTTAAGACGGAGAACAAAAGAACAATTGAAAGCAGTAATACGAGTAGAATGATGACCCCAACAAATAAGGCAAGAAGCTTATCAATTCAAACTCAAGGCAGTGCTAAATTATTGAGGGACTCCTCAACAAAATCAGGTCATTCAACAATAAAAGGCTGTTCTAAGACAAGTCCTAGATCTTTGTCAATGACGGGTACAAGGACTCCAAGAAATGTTTCCACTATCAAAGGAGGTCCAAGCATTTCAAACCAGAAGAGGCCTTCAGTTGGTTCAACTACATCTACCATTTCATCAGATGCTAGCACCAAGATTACACACATCTCCAGAGACACAAATCCCAAAAACATCAAACCTTCTCAAACCTCTCAGTTGTCCAAATTGTCTTCTAGAAATTCTCCGCTTTCCACACCGCAGTCTTCGTCATCGTCGACATCGACTTCGATAACCGATCGCAGGAGAACTCCTTCTACCTGCTCGTCGAATGTAAAGGCTTTGGCGATGAATTCAAATTTCAACAGACAATCTGTCGTCAGATCGACCCTGCCAACTAAACTTCTCAGCTCAGGTTCAAAAGCGCCTTCCAGAGAATCTAAAGACGGCGAAGACTCAACTCCGTCAAAATTAGTTCGTCCTGTCAAACCGAACATGAACACAGCAATTTCTCTTGCTCCAAGTCGAAACGCTTCCAACAAACCAGCGATCAAAAGCCTTAAATTTTAACCAGACGGGGATTTCTCCCCGCCGCCATAGACGCACAAAATGGCCTTGTTTTGGCGCTGACTTTTTTTTTATCGCCAGTTTTGTTAGAATCGTGCAACTTATTTTGATATTCGTGAAAAAGTTTTTCTATTTTTTTCCCAAGACTATCGGCAAATGCCCCTCAGGCGCACAAGCTTTTAACGAGGTCCTAGTAACAACTCAGTAAATCTTCACCTGCCTTGAGTAACAAGGCCACGTGACATAATAAGGTAGGCATTAATTGTAATAGAGTGATCTAAGACCCGGCTGCACCAACGAAAGAACTTGCAGAGAACTCCGTGCCAGATTTATTTCGTGTGTGTGGGCGACCACGTCATTCAAAAACCTTCAAACGCCAGAGACGGACCGCTAAGAACAATATCGATGCCGAGACGATAATAATAACAATAATAATAATAATAATAATAATAATAATAACAATATAATAATAATAATAATAATAATAATAATAATAATAATAATAACAATAATAAGAAACTTAACCTGCGCTTGCTTTCAACGAAACCACAAGATCAACTGACTTAAGGCTTTGGAAAAACTCGAGAAATTCATAAACCATTCAAAATGAGGAAGAAAAAAAAAGAATGACTTGAAAAAAGTGACGCACAAAAAGAAAAAAAATTAGCAGAAGGTCCAGTCGATAAGCCGAAGTGAAGTAAATAAAACATATTCTTGAGGGAGTCCGAAAGAAAAGCATTATCAAAAGGAAGGTGCTCTTTTGGATCGAGGTCGAACCCTTTGCAACTCGTCGAATCGCTCGGCCCAAGCGTGCACCCAAGGACTCCGAGCGGCCGAGAACCAGAATCTCGAGCCGGCGCGTCCATCGAACACCGTCCTATCAAAGACCTAGGTTTAAAGTTACGATAAAATCGGATTTGTTTGGTTTCGAGGACAAACCGAACGGCAAAAAGCAGGAACGCAAAATTCAAATTCGGCAATCTTATAAGTGACGCAACAATATAAATAACGGCGTTAATAATAAAATAATAGTAATATTATTATATATTAATATTATTAATAATAATAATAGTATAAACAACGACAATCAGTTCAGCAAGTGCTCCATTGCTCTTTCAGCTATCCAGTTGTGGCTCGATAGAGCAGCTCGTGCTCGGTGCTGTGAAATGGAAAAAATCAAATGTTTAAAATGAATTAACAAATACTATCGATAATCCTAATAATTAATAATCGTAAGCTAATATCTCCGCTCCCACTCGAACCGAAACAACCAACCGTCCATCCATCCATCCCGAGTAATTTTTAGTCAATCCAATCGATTTATTAAAATTTCAATCAGCTGGACTCATAAAAGATCCAATGAAAGCAATCAAAGTTGAAGAAACCTCTTCGAAACCCATGGTTTTCAATTGGTCGACCTTTTGTTCAAGGTCGATTTCTCGCTTTGGGCCTGAAACATGCGTAAGGAAGGGGTCAATTTATGCGGCGTAGCACGCATGCCGCCGCAAGGGCTCGGCCATTTATGTAGCACTTAATCCTAAAGCAAGATAAAAACATTCGTGAACAGTTCTGCAAGCATAAACCGTGCAAGCGCACGGCCAAAAGTGCGAAGTCGAAACAACGAATCAGCGTCGAGCAGATGTCGGCTTTCACCGATTGAAAGTCGAATGCGTCAAAAATAAAAACGTCACGAATGATTGAGTGGTTGTTGACGCCCGACACTGCATTTGTTGATTCTTAGAAGCAAAAAGCTCTGCATGCGATATGAATTGCGAATGAACTTTTACAAGCCAAAAATGCATCAAGCTTCTTCGAGCAGAAACAATGCCATCATGCGACGACAACAAACCGACCTCCCGCATAAACATTGGCCCAGTGGCGAGCAGTTTTCCTGAATATCTCCTGCGAGTCCTTGAACTGCTTTGCCACGACGGCATCCTGAGGGTCGTCTGGTTCGGCTGCCGAGAGGAGAGCCTGGAGGGAGAGCAACACCGTCCGTAACGTCATGGCGGCCGCCCTAAAATCAGAGCACTGCGATGTTAATGATTGGCCATGACGATTTGTTATTTTTAAATGCCAATATAAATGTATATTTTAAATATCACGACTCGATGACAACATTTGCACGAGCAATAACAAGAGGACAAACGACATCGAAATCCAGTCGTTGGAGGTAATTATGCCCTGATCATTCAGTTACATAACGGTCGTTAATTGATAACAACAAAACCTCTTGCCAAGGTGTGATTTCTACAAGGCCAGAAATAGGATACAAAACAAACACTATTGTGTAATAGACAAAATTAAATGTATTATTTAATGCAAAAACACATTTAAATTTACATACCACTGATCCTTCAGAATGTCAAGGCATATGGCTCCCGTAACTGAACTAATGTTTGGATGCCAAATTTTTGTTACAAACTGGACCTGAAAACATTTCATTTAGATGTCATAATCTTTAGATTGAAATCAAGATTAGTAAAAAAAAGAACAAATAAAAGAGAGACGCACTTTTGGAGGATTGAATGGATATGTTTCAGGAATTTTTATGTCTAAAACGAAGGTCGCCCCCTCGTAAGGTGTGTCTGGGGGTCCAGCTATTTCTCCCCTCAGTTCTGTGAAGCTGTCGTTTTTGAGATCTAGCTTGATGTGACACTTTGCAACCTGACGATTCGACTACTCACTTAAAATTCAGTTAATTACTTTAACTAATCAGACTGCTCGAGACCTTACACGGATTAGTATCAGGTTGAATTTCATGTAGCTAGCTGACTTAATCAGTTACATCATCAACTAAACATGAAGAGGAAATTGCAAAGATTGATGTTACTTACTTCTTCACTTTTTATGACTTCTTTGAACTCCCTCTTAATTCTTGCTACTGCTATGTTAGCCATGACGCGATTTTATCTCAACGTTTAGCTAAAAACATAATTAAATGTAATGCAAAATCCTCTCCATACCAAATTCGTCTGTTATTTGGACGACATTGGGCGTCAATATGTTTATGCTTGTTATTCTATGAGAAATAAAAGTTACTTCCTTCCTTTAAACAAAAATATAATCGTTGCAACTACAGAAAAGTTCTTACAATGACAAACGGGACACCAAACCGATATGAAGATAACTTTAACAGTGAATCCTCAATAAATAAGTAATCCTTGTTCGAACAGTACAATTAAGAAGTTGAAACAATAAACGTTAATAAGCGAAGCCAGCAAATTTAAAGTAATGAATATTTCCAGCAATACAACAACTAAACGAAGATTTGTAAAATTTGGAAGACAGCGAATATTGTTATTTTACTTTATTCTAGAAAATAAGGAAGAAAATCTAGCCAAAAAATAAATCACTTTTAAAGTTATAAATTAAAAAAAAGTATTTCATTATTATGATTCATTCGCAAACTTTATTCCTCGATCCCATTCAATATTCAATATTTTAGTAAAAAAAGTAAACGTCTTAAATAAATTTGCGATTTAAAAAATCTATAGGTTATGCTATAAAGTTAGAAAAAATAGTTTACTACCGTTGATCAATAGCTCGCAAAATCTAGAGGGCGTGCACATTGTCCAATCGTTATTGGCTATTACCTTCCCTAACTCGGTTCTCGGAAATTTATTAATTTGATTGAAATCCTATTCTCGGTCGTCCTAATCTAAAGCTTCTGTGAATTATCTAAGTTGTTGGAAAATATATGGTAGTAAAAATCAACAAATCATTAAATCAAATAAATTTATTGAGCAAATATTTTAGCAACGATAATTTGTCAACATGTCACGGTCTAATATAATTCTTGATCGTTAAGCAGGAGGCTTTCCACTGCTCTTTCTACTTCCCAGTTCTGGTTAGAAAGGGCGATTAGTGCACCATTGTCATCAAAACCAAAGGTTTTCACTTTGTCGATCTTTTCCTCGAATTCTACTTCTCGGCTTGGACCACCTGCAAAAACAAATGCCCAGTGGGCTGCAGTCCTGTTGAACAACTCTTGAGATTTGTGGAACTGTTTGGCCGCAAATCCATTCAAAGCGTCGCTTGGCTCAGAAACAGATAAGATACACCGGATGGAGAGGAATACGGTCCTTAAGGTCATAACAGCAGCCCACTGGTTTTTAAGAATGTCGAGACAGATTTCCCCGGTTTCTGAGCTGATGTTCGGATGCCAGATTTTTGTAGCAAAAACAACTTTTGGAGGATCGAATGGGTACTTTTCTGGAATCTTGACGTCTAAAATAAATTTGGCACCTTCGTAAGGACTACCAGCGGGTCCGGCCATCTCCCCCTTCAATTCGGTTAAGTCGTCACCTTTTAGAGTGAGCGTAAACTGGCACTCAGCATCATCTTTGCAGTCCTCAATGAGTTTGAGCTCTTTCTTTATCCTTCCAGCTGCTTTGGTAGCCATAATTAGTTAGTAAAGCTTGTTAGCTCTTTAAAGATGATGCTGGTTTAAACAATCTTGTTGGTTCGACGATAGTTATAACTATTCGAAGCTTTTAAAAGGTACTGAATCATGATAAAATAAAATCTTAGGATAATAAAATTTTGAAAATAATTTCATTGATATTAATATTGTAATATTTTTAAATGAATTTTTTTCAATAGCCCTAAATAATAATAAACATTAGAGTTTTTAAGCATTAAAATTTATGCGATAAGAACTTTCCGTGACCAATCTTAGAACAATGCTAACTATCACCATCTATCACTATCACTAAATGTCAGTAAGTCCATTTTCGAGAAAGAAAATTAACCAAGTAGAACTTAACTAATAATAATGTCTCCGTCATGAAAAAGGGGAATAAGTAAGTCTTTGGATCTCCAGTAAGTACAAGAAAGAATTTCAGTTCCACAAATGCAAACTGAAAAAGGAGCTCAAATGATCTTTATTAACCAGCACAGAAGGTATATTGAAGTAAACACTTCTCATGTTCCGCCACTAAGTTTTGATCTGGGCTCCAATTCACAGATTAGATCGAACAAATGAAATGGTCATAGAACTGTGGAGACGATTTTACCTGATCTCGAATTTTATTAACTTCTTTAAACGATAGACCACATGTCAAACGGACACTGTCCA
The DNA here is from genome assembly GCA_011800805.1 of Hirudo medicinalis. Taxonomy (NCBI): domain Eukaryota; kingdom Metazoa; phylum Annelida; class Clitellata; order Hirudinida; family Hirudinidae; genus Hirudo; species Hirudo medicinalis. The sequence goes on from MPNW01001469.1 coordinate 10,788, forward strand.
TTTTATAAAGAGAGATTGCAAAGAATCATCAATTGGCTTGCAAGTTAGCTCAGTGACGGTAATGGCAAGAGCCTTAATGTGCCGTATTCGCAAACCATCTTGCACTGCCACAGGCGCTCTTGGGAAGGGGCGCTATGCGCAAGTGGCTAACAAAAAGTACCTCTGATACTATGCATATGGCGCTTTATAATTGAACTACAATACCGATGAACTGCAAATATTTCATTTTAAAGAACCAGTTTAATAATGTACCCTTATAAACTAACTGTTATTATTATTACCATCATCATTATTCTGCTCCTGAAAACTTTTTAACTGCCTTTTCTAATAACCAGTCTTCGATAGAGAGGGTTCTGTAAATTACAGTTTTACAATGAATAAATTTTTATGAATCAATAATATTGCAAGTTTGTATATTAATTGCAATTATACTTTTTAGATAGACTTAATAAGTAGTGTGATATGTTATTTAACGTCCAAGTAAGTAATTATAATATAATAATAATAATTATTATTATAATAACTCTTTCAAAATGAAGGAATCCCTTTGCGTAATTTGAACTAATATGTTTCAAATATGGCTGACAAACGACATTTGCTTGGCTTAAAATTGAAACTGATATTGGACAATGAGATGGAAATGTTAATTTCAGTATTACGAATCTAAAATGTCAAACACCAAAGAACGTTAGGAGACTTTCGCCTTCNTTCTTTTCACTGCCTTTTCTAATACCCAGTCTTCGATAGAGAGGGTTCTTCTTGCAAAAACTTCCTCATGACCCATGTCTTTCAGCTGTTTTACCATCTCTTCTAATTCAATTTCCCTGTTTGGACCCCGCGCGTAAACATTGGTCCAGTGACGCGCGGTTCGATTAAATAACTCACGAGATTTTCTGAACTGCCTGCCGGCATCAAAGTCATAAGCATCATTTCCATGGGCTGAAGAAAGGAGAAGTTGGATTGTGAGCAACACTGTCCTTAAAGTAAGAGAAGCTGCCCATCTATTAATCAAAGTGTCAAGGCAAATTTGACCATATTGAGAATTTATGTTTGGATGCCAAACTTTCGTCACGAAAGATATTTTTGGAGGTGCCATTGGATAATCTTGGGGAAGCTTGATGTCTAAAACAAATGTTCCACCCTCATATGGAGTGTCAGGAGGTCCGACCAATTCTCCGGTTAGTACCATAAAATTGTCATCCTTCGGTTCGATTTTTAACTGAAAATCTTCAGATTCTTGGCATTTCTTAAAGTCTCTGAGCTCTTTCTGTATCCTTGAAGTTGCTCTGTTAGACATAATTAGCTAGTGAGGCGTTCTCCTTATTAAAGGCAATGATTGTTATGCAAGCGGCTGTTTTATTCGACTGCGATGAAGCAGGAAGAAGGTTTCGAAGACTGTGAATAGCGAAGGAATAAAATTGCAAAA
>MPNW01001470.1:0-11486 GCA_011800805.1 Hirudo medicinalis
GTTGTTGTTGTTGTTGTTGTTGTTGTTGTTGTTGCTGTTGTTGTTGTTGTTGTTGTTGTTGTTGCTGTTGTTGTTGTTGTTGTTGTTCCAATAATTCCTCAGCAATTGCACAGAGTGTGGTCCCTGGAATGAACGATGGAGGAAAGGAAAAAGAGTTCTCTTCAGTTCGTGAGTGTAAAAGTTTATTTTCTATATTGATGGAGCGTCCCGTCAATTATTCATCTATGAAGTCATTAATATCTATGTTTCTAGTATCTATGGTTCCTATAACGATATTATTTACAATATCTATGTTTAACATCGTAATGCAGGCAGTGAATTCATTCATCCATTCACAAATACATCATAAATCCATCCAATGAGACATGGAGCACAAGAAAAGAGTTTTATGTCCAAGTGGAAAGTGTTAAAATCTCGATGAAATATTCAATGCGCTGTTATAATTTATATCCTCCTAGGCTGTCTTTCTAATTCACTTTATTCAATAAACATTCGTCTGCGTCCTTCATTCACCAACCCATCCATTCTTCCACTCACTCAACCCAGAAACTTGCTAAAAAGGATTTTCAAAACTAAACCCAGACCTGGTATTTTAATGAAATGGAAATATTTAAAAATACAAAGAGCCGATGGAAGAAACCGGTCTGAGCGTAGTCCGTGGAAAGAACACGACCGATATTAATAAAGAACCACCCAAGCGACGACCGGATTGACAATCCTTTTTCTCCCGGACGACTCCTCGTTAATAATTCACAACAAACTCCTGCATAAAGAATGAGACGAATTACCGGAAGTATTCATTGCCGTGCCGTGGTTGATGCCCGGTGCCTCCTCTGTCCACCGGCCATCCCGGCCTGTTGTATTGCTTGCCGCGTTGCCTAGACGACGGAAATAGTGGAAGAGGGCGTCCGAAGAGATGGGAAAATACTCTCTATTCGGCCATCGAAGCCTGCTAAGCAACGCTGTTATTGCTGGGCAGCAAATAGTAAATGCGTGCAACAACGCACAATTTATTGAAAAGTAATTAAGCCTTGCCAATACAATGTATCGAACACGTTCCTCGACAGGAAAACACCGACTGCACGAAGCTTTTATTAAACCTCAGCTTTCCACACTCTAAATCCAAAAATTCCAACCCAAAAACTAGAACCAGCAATCTCAGATGTTGACCTGTTACTCTCGAAAAGGACAAACTCCATGCCAATTTTGCCTCAATATTTTTTGTGGTCTTGTGACATCTATTGACTTGCCAGACAAAAACGCGTGCAGACGATCTGCCGACAAACATGAACCTCAAAAGTTGGACAAAAGTACCAACACTTTCGGCCAAGAACACGACTCGACTCAAAACCACTTTTGAGTTTTTAGGAGCACCGAAAATAAATACAAAAGCCACAAAAAACTCGGTGTTCAGAGAAATTTCCAAAGAAAAAAAAAACTGAAGAAACCAGTCAAAACTACCTGAAAGAATTTGTGAGAACATTTATTGCAAATTACAAACATTTTGTTTCATATTAAAATTACAAAAAGATTTTGAAGATATTATTAGATCACTTATTTTTATTGGGATTTCAAGTAGACAGGTTTGTACAATCTTTGGATCTCTTCCTGTGAATTCGAAGTTTTCTTTTTAGAGACCGACAACAAGGTGGTCTGAGGGAGATTCACCTGTCGAGAGTTGAAAATCAAACAATTTACCAAAACAATGTAATAAATTTTAAATGCACTATAACTGCATTAACCAGTAGTAATCAAGTCGAATGTTTTCTTAATCAAGACAATTTTCGTATCTGATTTGCAATTTGTTTAATCTGAAAATTGAGATTTTTAAAAGTAAATTCACTCACTGGCCTTGGATAAGGGGTCCTGTAGTGTTCAGCTAAATTCATGAAATAAAATATTTGAGCTGATCACATCAGTAGTTATATCAGCATATATGATACCAACATGGTTCCAATACCATAGAAAACATAGCTTATAATGCTATATACTTGTAATATTTAAAGATTATTATCTATTCATTATAATATCAGTGATCAACTTGGTAATTCACCAACCAATGCCAATCCTTGCTTCAGCTTCTTGCAGATGCTGCACTATTTCGTTGGGCGACGTTACCTTCAAAAGAAATGGGGCAAATGGTCAATTAAGTTGAACGTATATTTATGTAAGTGCCATGACAAACAGTAGCATCGTACATTTTTATTACGTCGAAAAAGAGTTTTTGCTTCATTTAAGATGTACTTCCTTTCTTCTTCTGTTTTGTTAGCATCCTTGGCCTCCCATGTCTTCGAAAATCTAAGAGTTTTACGATACATATTTAGCACCTGGCTCCTCAGATTGGAGGTCGACAATGACATTTTAACAAACATTGACCGTGCCTATAAATTAACTTCAAAATCGAGTTGGAATCGACTGCGTCCGCAAAAAAGATGCGAGTCAAGGCCGACAGGCGAAATAAAAGCACTTAAGGTCTAAACATTGGAAAAGTGTTGTCTTTGCAAACAGCGTATGATTATTTTCATTGCTCTCTTTAACACTGGAATAATTTTATAATTTATGACCTAACGAGCCTTTAATTGTAACAAAACTCAGTAAAAGTATTTAGCCGGTTTTAACTTTACGACAATTTATTAAAATAAATAAATGCTTAAATAAAACGCAGCGAGCTGTTAATTCTTAAATTTATTACATAGAATATTTTTTTACAATAAAGTTAAATCAGCGCTTCAATCAGAGATTGTAGGTAACGTTTGTGAAATCGAAGCGGCTGTTCTTGTCGCCTGCAGTTCTTCGTTTCTGTTGCTTTTGTGTTCGTTCAGGAAGTTTCAGTTTCTGCGTTTGCTCACAATCTTTGCATTTACTTGAGCTAACAATTTGGTGAGTTATTATTAACATTTTAGCGATTTTCAATCCGGTGCACTGAAATTTTCAGCTTGGGAATATAAATGTTATAAAATGTGATAACTGTTTTTGAATGCACATACTTGAGTGTGTTTTTTAAACAAAATGAACGCTAATATGAATTGCACTGAATGAGATGCAGAAGACTTTTAAGGTTGCAACAGTCACGAATTTCAAATATAATACCACTAGTTTACATGGTACTTTGCATGTAGGTTTTGTTGTTGAAATGATTTCTCCAAGCCCTCAGTGTGTTGGCCAGGAGTTTGTGAGGCAGTATTACACGATGCTTCACGAGGCACCAGATTTTATGCACAGGTGGATATTTACTCTTTTTATGCAGCTATTGAACATTTTTTTTAAGCTTAACTTGAATTTCATTTTGGGGCTGGAATGAGGATTTTTTATACTTAAACAAAAAAAACAAAAAAATAATCAGGTTTTACAGTCACGATTCGAGCTTCATCCACGGGGGACATGAAGACGGATCAGTGCACGGACAAATTGTGAGGATATTTTGCTGTGATTTTATCATCCTTTGTTAGCTTTAATAAATAATACTTAATATTTTTAATATATTTAATATAATATTTAGTATTTAATAGTATTTAATAAATAGTATCTATTTGCTACAATTTGTAACAGCAGAAATATTGCCAGTAACAATTATATATTCCAGTGATGATGTCATATTTTTAAAAATTATTTCTCAACAAACTGGTTACACTTGTGAAATTAAATCTCCATCATCCCGATAGAACATTCACAAGAAGATCCTCTCCCTCAACTTCCGCGATTGTCACGCCAGGATCAGGCAGGTGGACAGTCTCGGGACGATCGACGACGCCGTTGTCGTGCAGGTTGGTCCCCCTGGATTCGATCAGATTATTTGATTCGTCGATCTGATCGACCTCTCGAATTGCTCGCTCCAGGTGTCTGGCGAGTTGTCGAACGACGGCCGGCCGATGAGGAGGTTCGTGCAGACGTTCGTGCTGGCGCCCCAGTCGCCCAAGAAGTACTACGTCCACAACGACATCTTCAGGTGACGACGACCGAGATGATGACGTTGTCGATAACGACTTGTAACTTATTACGACGGCGACAGGTATCAGGACGAGGTGTTCGTCGAGGACTGCGACCTCTCGGGAACGACGCCCTGCACTTCGACAGCAGGTTTCAAGTTTTGGATTCGAAATGCAATCACAATGCTTGTCTCTAGTGCATTGTTTGTGCATTGTTTGTGCTTGTTTGTGCGTTTGTTAAAAGAACGGCAACGAGCGACTTTTGTGAGTGTGGAAATGTTACAATTTCATAAAAATTGTCTTCAAAACCTCTGCAGATTCTCCTGAAAGTTGCTGCTCGTCCAGCATTTCCAAGTGAGTTTGTGAATTTAACGACAAATTCTTCTGGTGGCGTGCACGATCGCTTGGGATTTCTTTAGTCATCGTGTTGCGAGGCCAAAATGAAATTTTTCATTCTTCGACCGATATTATTCGACCAATTGCGTTAAACACGATCACAATGTTAATTTGAGTGGTGAAATAAACATGTAAAAATACAGGTCTCAAGAACATCAAAATTCATCTGATCAAAGTGTGCACACTGCTTCTTTGAATTCACCCTCAAAAGGGAAGGTCATTCAAAGTCCAGCGACCCCGCCCGGTCGAAACGACGACCCCCCGGGATCCGAGGGGGGCGAGCGAGACGGTCGACCGACGAAGACGGACGGAGGGGAGGGAAACGAGTCTTCTAACGGGCACGGACGAGAATCTGCAAGGGCTCGAGAGGTCTCGAACGATCCTGGTCGGGGTCCTAAGGACGACGAAAGTCACTGCGACGAGACGAAAGGATGCAAGAACGGTTCGTCTGACTCGGATTAACCTTCATCATTCGTTCTGCCAAATTTTCTCATTCTTTTGACCCTTTGAAGGTCAAATGGCAACCGCTCCTCCATGTCCTGGTGGCAAAACCCCTCAGTCGTGGGCCTCTGTCACATCAAGTAAGAAGCTGCAGTCCACGATGCAGTCTTACGGTTTCGCAGAGGATTGCGAAACTTCCGACCGGGACGGGGTCGGCAACGGTGGATTTCGGCTCTCCCGAGAGTCCCCTTCGGTGTCCTTTCCTCCGGCATCCACCGGCCAGGAAGATTGCAGGTGATTGTGCTTCCTGGAGGGGCTTCTCTATCGTCGCTTAAGTCGAAAGTTGTCGACACTCTTTCGTTCGAATCTTCAGAATGTCAGAAATCCGGCAAGAGATCGTTCGGGAGGAAAAGCTCGACGGAAGAACCGTTCGGAGTGCGGAAGCGTCGAGACACCAGGACCCTATCCAGCTGTTCGTAGGGAATCTGCCGAACGACGTGGCGGCCTCGACCCTGAGGAAGATCTTCAACAGTTACTCATTTATTTACGTCGTTTACGTTGTCGTCTGTTTCTATGGCAACCTCTTGTAACCTTTTGCTAAATTGATTGATTAATTGCTCGGTTTTACTGAAAAGAGAGACTTTCTTTCCAGAGTTCGGAGAGGTGCTCGACGTCCGGATCAACCGGAAAGTGTCGGCAAACAGGGACGTGCCGGTGAGTTTCTGCGAAATTGTCGAGAATCGAACGTAACCGAACGCACTCTTTGACAGAACTTTGGATTTCTGAGCTTGGACACTCTGGACACGGCCAGGAAGATCCTCGAAGCAAGGGTTAGAGATTGTTTGATTTGCAAATTCTGCAATTATCCAGAAATCTCTTTCGAGGCCGTCTGGACCGGTTTAAAACTTTTAAATTTTAAAACTTCGTGTTACGATTTTAATGGATTCGTTAAGAGTACGATCGTCGACGTAATTGTTACCATCCTCGTCGTAAATCAACGACCCGAGAATTTAATGGAAAATTGTTACGACGTGGTGTTTGCAAATTCGCTAAAAAAAGCGATCAGTGAATGGCATTTAGTCCCTGCATTTGTCAACCCTTCCAGCCCTTCCACTTGGACAACGGTCACCGCCTCAATGTCGAGGAGAAGAAGAGCGACCAGGCGAGGCTCGGCCAGAGCGATGCCGGCGTCCGGCAGAGGTGAGCGGGGGATCATTCTGCGGACCCGTCGTCTCCCGGCACGTCGACGATTTTATTTTTTTTTCAGGAGCCGCCCGACGCCGACGACTCGGCCGTCTTCTTCCGGAAGGGGCCGGTGGGGAGGATACAGGGGAGGCGAAGGGCGGAGCGGGTCGTCCTCGAAGTCGTTCGACAGGTTCGGCAGCGGTCCTTCGGGAGGATTCGAGGGCAAGGTCGGACGGGAGTGAACGGGTCGAGCGGCGGCCTTCGAACCTCGTAGGTATTAATGACGATTTTGGTTACGTTTTAAGGACTTCGTCGACTCGGGTCCGTTGCGGACGTCGACCGACATTTTGCGATCATCGTCGTTTATTTTTTGAGGAAGAGTCGTCGACTTCGTTTACTTTCCGGTCGTGCGATCGCGACCGTCTGTCGGCTGTTATCTTTGTCCCCGAACCTCTCGTTATTGTGCCTTGCCTTTTGTTTTGTTTCATCTTTGGCGAGCACTTAGGGAATCTTGTGGGGTTTGTATTGCTTTTGCTGACGTGTCGGTCGATTCGAAACGAATCTTACGTTGTTTTACTTCGTTACGTCCGACAGGTTTTGCTTTTTTTGTCGTGCTTTCTCGCGAGTCGTGTTATCGTGCTCTGTGTTTTTTTGGGAGGCTCAATCAAACCCTGGTGCATTGTTAGCTTGCTCGAACGAGACCTTCGTCTTCGTCGCCAGAGGAAATGCTCGTCAGATGTCGGCAGTCGATCGGTTGTAAATAGTTCTGGGCGGATCCTGCGCCGCTGTCGTCTTCTGGTTTTCCACGTCAAACTCGCTCACAACTTCAGGACATTCTCGAGCAGCGATATTTCGCAATAGCACTCGAACTTGACGGCTCTCGCCTTACTCGATCTCTCGTTTCTTTGTCTCCCGTGTTTCCGTGTGCTCCCCGCTCGGGCTCTCGAGGCCCGGCCGAAATAGATCCAAATCCTCGCTAATCAAAGTTATCATTGTTTTTGGGCATTTATTTCGTGTGCTTCGAGCGATTTGTCGTACCGTGTCGTCCGTTCGAAACGATCCCAGTAGGAAAGAAATTCATAGCAATGTGGCCAACATATCTCACGAGACGATTCTGCATAATTGCATCCAACAGTTTTCCCTTTGTTGTGATTTCCTGCTTCATTTTCCTTGCGAGTCATGATTCGTATTACTTTTTGTTTTCTACGGCATTCTTTATATTGCTCTCAGATTTCGTCCGGTAATTCGTTACGGTGGCTCGTTCGTCTCTTTGTTTATTAAAAATAAAACATCACATCTCTTCTTTTATTAAAAGCCATATTTAAAAATCGTTCATCAAAACAAATAGAAAATTGAAAACAAAAGCTCACTGCCGAGAGATTTAAGAAACTATTTACAAAACGATGCGTAGAAGGACGCCATAAAATCATTTCTTCCGGCGCTAGCCTCAAAAATTTGTACAACTTGGCGTAAATATTGTTGAAGTACGCATTAATCTAGTTGTTTTCTTTAAGCATCGCTGATCGGTATCCCTGCAGGGGGCTCTATAGAATTCACTGGGAACTTGACCGGACGGTAGCCTGGCGAGCGGGCTTGCAGCACCCTCACTTTCGAAAAATCTAAAATGAAAACAATAGTTCGACAGGTTCGCCGGATGCAGGGACTTGCACGGAAATTTGTCACAGGATTTCTAACTTTTGTTTTCGACGAAAGCGACGGGTTTTTAATTTTCAGCTTTCAAAAATTTTGTACGCAATAAATTTATATGAAAAAATGGGTAGAAAATGCAAGAAATAATATAATATAACATAACATAATATATTATAATATAATAATATAATCAAAGCGAATTCATCAGGAAAACATTTTTCAACAACAGCACATGAAGGAAAATAAACCTTCGTTAGTTTTGGCTTGCACCGGCGTCCACGAATTTGGCCTGACGTTTTGAGGTCGTTGTGGTTCTTGTTGCAGCTGCAGGCTGTTATTGAGTTGGGAGTCGGTCTTGCCAGATGTTCGAAAGCTCTGTCTACTCTGCCGAATTCTGCTGCAGCCTGCCAAGGTGTCATGGCCGCCTTATTTGCCGCGACCATGGAGTCGAGCTTATTCATTGGAGCGGGTCCGTAGCCCATGCTGCCCGATGAGTCAACATCGTCTTCCCCTCTCAACATCTTTTCCATGCGGTGTTTTGAAGACAATTTGTCCATGACTTTTTTCTGCTCTTTTTCCTTCTTTTCCAGGTTTCCTTCGTCGGGGGCCAGGTCCCCTTCAGCCGTCTCTTCCGGGGCTCCTCCACCAACTGTCCAGCTATCCGCTTTCGCTTGTCTCTTGGCAAACAGCTTTCCACCTTTTCCTTTCATGTTCTTGAGGTCGTCTGCCAGATTGAAGCAGACTTGGGGAGCCACGTTGGTATGAGTTGTCTTTCGTCCCTGCAATCTCATCAGCTCCAATTCTTCGTTGCTCATGGCGTCTATTCTTTCGCCGGTCGATTCTTCAGGCAGTTTAGGAACAAAGGCAATCTTCTTCGGCATGTTCTGAAGACTGTCGCCCACTTCTACCGGTGTCGCCTCGTTGTCAGACCCACCGGTGGTATATTTCCATGCCCTTTCTTTGGCCCTCATGAACATTTTGTGACCTTTAGAGTTGGCATTCACCGGCGCTAGAACGGACATGGCGACCTTCCTTGCCAACTGCACCTGCTCTTCCAGAGTGGGGTACTTGTGGCTGGGGTCGTTGAAGAAGGCTGAGTCGGTGTAAGTCTTTTCTGAATGGAGAAATTAGTGGCATGAAAATATTGTGAGACTTATTCTTAATTAAGTGAAATCTCTACAAAATACGACGAAAGGTAATATCAATTATTTTTCTTAATCGATTGTCCAAAACGATGGAAGGTCTCAATTCCATGATATTCACTTGTTACTGTTCATGATGTTATCATGCTAATCAGTCAATTTGCCGACAATCTCACAACTACAACGACAACATTTTGAGAATAGACTATACTTTGAGAATCAGTAAAACTTGGAGGTGCTTCAACAACAACGGACGACTTGACTCCAAATTCCACTTTCTGAGTTTTTTCCTCTTCCTTGGGTTCCTGGATGGTGCTCCCCACGAAAATCTTGGTTGGCTCCACTGGCTTCTCCAGAGTTGGCGTGCTTAACACGAGAGGTGCGGCCATGATTTTGGGGGGTTCCGGGGAAAGCTCGAGGATCGGTTTGTAAGGCACAGGGGATGGTTGGTTTAGCTTCTTTTTCGGAAGGAAGTTTGTCTGTCTGATTATCACAGGTTGGTTGACCGGTTTTGGGTGCGTGCCCGCCTTTCTGGGATGGGCAGAAGAAGGGATTATTATTATTGTTTGAGAGTTATGTATTTTTTATTAATTTTTTAGCATTTTGAGTGACAAATCAATGTAATTAACAAATGCCTGAAAATGAAATTACTGATTTTATTCGAAATAGCCAGATTTCCTGGTCAGAAATCCCATTAAAAATATAAAACCCACAATTTTCTTAAAATTGAGAAAGACTTTGGCAAGTTTCAGGTTGACATTTAAAATAGCAAAACGAAAATAATATCCATAATAGAGCAGTATTCCACGCAACAAGAGGAATAATTGTGATGAATACAAACAACAAATAACACTAAGAAGGCCATGGCAGCATATAGATTTCTCGTCCAGATACGAGGATCCATGCATAGCAGGCTGAAATTTACGACGAGGCAAAGCAGGGGTTGAAGACGGTGATAACAGGCCAATGGGCCTCTTAAAAAGATGTCCGCCAACAAGATGTCACGGCATTCCGGAGCTGATCAAACTGACGTTTGGCAAGAAAACTTGGCGGCTTGAGGCCAGTCACGCATTCAACAACAATTGATCGATTATTTGCATTTTCGTTATTTGTCTGCCGCACGCATGTAGTTTCTTAACCACTGGAAGTCTGGTTGGTTGATGTAGTACTTTGGTAAATTTAAGATATTATGTTTTGTAATAACATCCAAGGAATTGGTGATGGTGATGATAGTTATGGTAGTGATGATGATAACGATGAAGAAATGGATGAATATGACGATGTTAATGCATCATCAGTTTGCACTCCGATGAAGTTAATTTGGAGCAAGTATCGGATTGCAGAGGAGAAATGTTGCTTTAATGTTTGCCAGGCTTAACTTACTGAAATTGTGATGAATACTTTTCTGTATTTTATCATGAAAATAACTTTTTTTTTTTGAAAATAATGTTTTATGTCTTACAACAACATGATTCAAACAGTCAACGGTTTTATCAACGTTATCAATATTAATGTTGTCGATCGATTAAAAACATGAATAATCCATCGGCGATGTTTGCGTAAACAATAACAACAGTTAGATTGTTATCGACAGGTGCAAGAATCCCAAATCTTGACTTTAGTTTACTCTGCGCATTTGAGTGCTCATCGGTCTGTCTGACAACGGTTCAAATCCTGAATGGCACGAGCGTTTGTAATGCGTTGCATGATTCAGCACTTGTTAGAACATCGTGAATGAGATAAATCTAAGGTTATAACAACAATAACCTCTCCTTGTGAAATACTGATGTCCAAAAATTGAACAGGAAGAAATCCATCCATCCATCCATCCATCCATCCATCCTAACACCTACCATCCATCCTAATACCTACCATCCATTCGTCCTTTCAATCAAATCAATCGATTAATTTATTCAAAGAGTTTCACCTCTTGACTGTCAAAACCAGTGGCTGACTGGCAGAATCAATGAGGTTCAGGGCTTGTGAACAATTGAAGCCACCGCACGACCTGCTATTGACAGCCAATAGGACGTCTCCTTCTTTTAGGCCGGCCTCACCTGCCTTGCCCCCCTGTCTGAGCTGTAGGGATTAAACAAGGAAGAAGGGCATGACTGGGTTTGATTGGCTGGGTAACTGAGCTTTGATTGGCTGATTGATCGTTGGTGAATCAATCAAGCCAATGGTAGTTTTGATGAGGGGCGTTCATGTAGAGATGTGAAGGATACTTCATTGAGATTATTATAAATTATTTATTATTTATTATTTATTATTTATAAAAATCATTTCGCAAAATGAACGACTCCTTTCAATAAGCGTGTAATTCGAACGATGGTGTGGAATATTTGCAACCATTCATTGTTGGATTCAATCTCAAACACAATATTAAATTATATACAATTAAACCATTTAAATCACAATTAAATCATTTAAATCGCAATTAAATCATTTAAATCACAATTAAATCATTTAAATCACAATTTAACAAAAAAGTTTTGCGAATTAAATTCTTTTTTGTAATAAATTCAGCAATTTCTGAAATGACATTTGCACCGGAAATAAATCTCGCCATTTTGTCACAATCTAATGAAGCATTTATTTGGCGCTTCAGTTTTTTGCTTTTGGAGAGTTTGAAATAATTTCATAATTAATTAATTAATTAATTAATTAATTAACATATTTCATTAATTAATTAATTAATTAATTAATTATAATTATTCAATTATTAATTTCATAAATTTAATAATTT
>MPNW01001471.1:0-11475 GCA_011800805.1 Hirudo medicinalis
TATTACTTTATCTGTATTAATAATATTTTAAATATTATTACTTTATCTGTATTAATAATATTTTAAATATTATTACTTTATCTGTATTAATAATATTTTTTATGCCGGATGAAATTGTATGAGTGAAATCATGCAATTATGGCAGACAAACAAACACATTCGACGTCATCAATTAGTCTTAACATTCTGAATGTCCCTGACATTCAACACAAAAGACATTAGATTTTCATCAGCTTACTTAGCGTGATAACAAAAATTCATTACTGCCAATAAGCGTACTTCAAGACGACATTCAGAGTAATTATGTTTATTGCAATAAATAATTAAATTATGAATATTCATCTTATTACTCGCGTGGCACCTGCTCCTCACCTGCTAATTGTTTACACACCTGAAACGAATGAAGGTACATTTTTTCAAACCTCAGTCTGGTACATGTTAAAACACCAGGAAATTACTGCTAATCGATAATAATAATTAATTATATATTAATTATTAATAATTATATAATTAATTATATAATAATTAATTCGCAGATAAATCACCTCTTTGTATTATATAATAATTAATTATATAATTATTAATAATTATTAATAATTATTATTATAATTATTTGGAATTATTGTTTTTTATGTTTCTAGTATCAAATTGAGATGCTATTATTAACATTAGTAATTATAAAATTATAATGATTTCTTTAAAAAAAAATTTAAAAAAATAAAATAATTATAGTAATAGTGATAACAACAATAACAGTCAATCCACAACACCATCATCATCGTCGTCATCATCATCAGCATCATCTTCGTCATCATCAGTAGTAGCAACGGTAGAATTTAGTAACAGCAGTAGATTTCGCAACACTTGAAGTGATTGAGAGAAATTGTTTGAGCATTTTGCCCTGAGGCGACCCCCTCATTGGCATTCCTCTCCTGTTCCTGCACACCTGCCATTGTATCATCCAATGAGGACATCTGTGAATTAGTATCAAGCATTTCACTCATTCATTCATTCATTTATTTCTTCTCCTTCGTTCATTCATTCGCTCGCCAATTCATTCAATCATGCACGCCACGCTGCAATTCAAACGGTTTAGGTTAGACACGTAATTGGCGGGAATAATTCATCAGCTGAAATACAATTTCATGGATGCGTTCAAACCTTGGCTTTTAAAACAATCGAATAACCTGGAGTTAGCATCTGTTTCACTCTCGTTTTGCATCGACAAAATACTTGAATAATTAAATTTAATTTATAATTAAATAAGACAATTACAACTATGCAATATAATTTTAGCATAATATAATTTAATAATAGTTAAATTTATATAAAAATATTTTCCATGGAATCGAATATTTGGGACTGACGTGATGTTGTCATTTCGCAGATAAATCATCTCTTTGTATTAGTTTCACTTTGTCGTGGAGATCATGAAAAAAGAAATCGTTAATGATGATTACAAAAATGATGAACGACAATAATAGTAATTAAAATTATTATTTGGTAATTAAAACAATTCATTCATTTCCATTTATTACTGTTTTTTGCTTTTTTGTTTTTTTCTTTTGTTTTTTTTTGTTTTGATTTTTTGTATTGTCTGAGGTCTCTGGATGAGACTTGACAATCATTTTATCCAGCTGTAATATAGCCGAGTTTGACTTTGAATAAAATAATAATAATAACAATAATAATAACAACATTAATAATAATACAAGTAATAATAATAATATTAATAATGATAATTATTTAAACACTTTGCAGTTAATTCCATGTTTTTAAAATAATTCAATGAATCTACAAAAAATACTCTTTATTACAACATTCACTTTGTAAATAGGCTTCGTTTGTTTCTGAACCGAATTCTGAAAAAAAAATCCCCAAAATCCAATGTTTATTCCAAGGGGATATAATTCTATGGGATAAACTAAAGTAGACTTTAACTTTTCATTTACGAATTTGTTTATGCGAAATTATTAATAAATTATTATTTTAATAAAATCCTAAAATATTCACAGACCCTTAATTAAAATCCTTACCAGTCGCCGTCTCAGCATCATAAATATTGCACCGGCACAAATAAAATTAATTAAATTTAAATCTCAAGAAATACTGATTGCAAATTCAAGGCGACTGTCGGCTCTAGGAGTTAACAATTTTTCTTCTTCAACCAGGAGTGAGAGACCCGCCCACAATGGTTTCTTTGGAGAAAAATTCCGACATTATGCGAAGGTCTTCAGGAATCAAGTGAGCTTGTAAACATCACTCGCCGGCCAAAAAGGATCCAGAAATGCTCAAAAGATCGTTCCTGGCGGCCTTAAAAATTGTTTCCTGAGAATTTTTGGACCAATTTCTGCTTGTTTGTCCGTTTGTTCGTATTTATTCCGATGAGCAGTTACCAAAAACCTGAGTTTGGGAAGGAAAAACTTGAAATGGATGGAAATGTGGAAAAATTATCGGACCAGTTTCCGCTAAAGTCGTTAGATTAAAATTGGAACTCAGCAATCTAAAGCCCCCATGTGCTCATAAAGGAATATTCCTTAATACTCTTTGGACACAAACCTTGAATGATGACTACCAAGTCATCCAACGACTTGATCTTGTCTCTTTGTTGCCGGCTGGTCCCTCTTGTCATTTTCGGCGGACTCAGTCTGTCTGATTCGAGCGACAACCAACCTCGCTTGCCGAGAAGTTTGCTTCGTAAGGACAATTACTCAAAGGGAAGTCACAAATTTTCTCTCCTGAACTTTTCCCTTTTCGGTGAGAACTTCATGCAAGGAATAACCGTGAATCCATTGGAGCCTCTGAACCGCGACGAAACTGAGCAGACGTACCAGAGTCCATCTCGTGATCCTGTCACACTGGCGGGAAGGATCTTTCTAGGAAAAGGAGCCGAGTACCAAACAGTTACGCAGGTAACAGATTTCACGGTCACACTGCTTTCCAAGAACGACGTCTTTCCCTACGCTTGCTTCTGCTACGATTTCGTTATTGAAGCGGTCTTCATGGGAGTTCTTTGCCTACTCGGTCTCCTGGGAAATGCTGCCAGTGTCGTCTGCCTCTCTCACGATAAAACAAGAAATGCCACTCCGTTCCTTCTCATCTCTCTAGCCATGGCAGACACTATGTTCCTGATAACGGTGTTTTTCCTGAGAGTTCTTTCTTCCGTTCACACCTTCGGCTGGAGTCTGCTCTTCGTGGTAAAAACAGCACCTTACATGGCCAAATACGTCTATCCAGCTGCTCTACTGAGTCAGACAGCAGCCATCTATTTAACAGTCCTGGTCACCTTGAATCGCTTCATGGCCGTTTGCTACCCCTACATCGCGTCCGATGTCTGCTCGCTGAGAAACGCCAAGTTCCATGTTACTGCAGTCGTCGTCTTCTCCATTATCTTCAACATTCCTCGCTTTTTCCAGATAGAAATTGTCTGCAGTGACGACCAGCTGGCAACATTCCAGACTTCCAACGTATCTTTGGCTAGTGACCTGAACTTAAACTTGTCCGTGAACTTGCACGATTACTCGACCAGTTCAATTCAGCTGTCGATCCTGGAAGAACCTCGCAACTCGACCGAAGCTCGAATAAACTCCACTTATTACCCGCCAATTGCAGACGTCACCTGCCAAATCAAAGACGCACCGTTCGCAGTTCATCCCTTCTATTCCATTGTTTACGCCAGCATAGCTTACTGCGTCGTCATGTTTCTCATTCCTCTCGTCTCCCTGTCCTTTTTCAACGTCAGACTCATAGGAGCCTTGAGGGTTGCCAAGGCCAGGCGTGAGAAGTTGTTGCTCAAGAGGAAGAGAGTGGAAAGTGCCAGAAACAAAGCGGCGGCTACGATTCAAGAACGAAAGCACTCCTCATGTCTGAGCGCGAAAAGTCAGGAGACGAATCTTCTGGGGAAGGATCAGTCGGCAATTGCTTCCCCGTCGACAGTTAACACCGGAGTGGTGAGCAGGTCGGACGATGACATCACCTTCATGCTGGTTGTAGTCGTCATGGTCTTTGTGGTCACCCAAAGTCCAGCTTTACTGACTCAACTTCTCTACTGCATCCTCAGCGAAAACGAGCGCAACTGTCCCCACGCATTTTTCTTCTACGAACGTCTGAGCGACCTGCTCGTCGTTGCAAACTCGAGTCTCAACTTCGTCATCTACTGTTTCTGCAGTGCTCGATTCAGACAGAATCTCATCGAGTTGATTTTCGGAAAATCCAAACAACAGCTACAACAACTACAACAACAACAGCAGAGAGGAGCTACGCAGGGTCCGAGATCTCGCATGGAAATGTCTCAATGCAATCCCAGTTGTCAAGGTGAGCCGGAACAACAACAACAACAACAAGTTTTGAAAGCAAACAATTTAACTGTCCCATCGGCAATTGAACGATAAACACGAGAGAATGGATGGTTTAGCAATTAGTAACCATGTAGGCATTTCTTGACATGAAGGCGTTCATACTATTGTCTATTGTTTGGAATATTTTCAAAAATGATTTGATTTGCTTTTATTTTATTTTAGATAATTAATTTAAAGCTTCATTTAATTGTTAGCATAAACAATTGTATTTTAATAAATCGATGAATCGATTACAAATATTCATTTTTTAAAGAAAATATCCTCTAAATCGAGCAGCAGGACTTGCTTCGTTCGACGGTTTTTCTTCTCGACTGACATTGATCGAGTCGCTCATGAAAAAGTGAAAATGTTTTCTTAAAAACTCTTTTGAACTTTCTGATCCTTGGGATTATTTTGCACTCGTTTCAAAGTTGTATTTTTTGGAGTTTTGACATGTGCATCGATGCAGTTGTTCCTCTTGACCGCACATTGACATTCCACAGACGATGTTGTTGTTGTTGTTGTTGTTGTTGTTGTTATTGTTATTGTTATTGTTGTTGTTGTTGTTGTTCCAACTGTTTTTCTTAATGTTTTGCTCGCATTTCTTCCTACTTAATGCGAGAGATGTTCTCTTCCTTTCTTTAATACATTTTATATTTGGTTTACTAAACAGTCAAAGAGTATAATTAATTATTATTAAATATTTGTGAAAATATTGTAAAACATAAAAATTCTGGATAGAAATTTACTTACTGTCCGTTTTCAGGCAGTAATTGAAGCTGTGCAGACGAATCTGTGTTGGTTTATGGATGTCATGATTATTTCTAATTATCGGAATACCATTGCAACAAAGAAATTCTAATAAAATTATTTTCAAGAAAAAAAAAAGAATTTTTTGTCGCTCAAATACTTTAAAAAAACATCGACATTCAGGAACAGATGAGATGATATCACAGTGAATCACTCTCTCAACTAACGAAAGCATCTAGTCGGAACAAATATGAATTTTCTCGAATTCATTCTGATGGTTTTGTTGAGAAAAACAAAACTAAACCAAAGCGAAACTAAAACAAAATAAAACTAAACAAAACGAAACCAAACGAAAGTAGAAATTAATGTCCTCAGCGGGAAACATTAAACCGTTAAAGCATCGCATTTGCAGCCAGGGAGGAGGAAATACATGTTTCCAGGTCAAAGTAGCAGGTAAATCGTTGATGCCAACAGGTTTAAATATTAAGCGGGAGCATAAATCGTCTCTTTCTTTATTTATTTATTTATTTATTTATTTACTTATTTATTTATTTCTTTTTACAATATTAATTCATTTATTTTATTGGAGTTTTTTTTTTTTTAATGCTTCACTAACTTCTGAGAATATTCCAAGACGTCAAATGATTTGTCGAAATAACTCAATACATTACAACTTGGAATCTCAACACAACTTGGAATAAGAGACAAAATAATATAATTAAATATTTAGAGATAATAATATCATTATCATCGTAATATCATAATATCTACTCCAAGATATCAAATGATTTGTCAAAATAATTCATTGCAATCATACGTTTATGCTATAATATGACATCAAGAACTTAAAAATATTCTATTTTAAAAATAAAAAAATATTTTATTTTATATTTTACATAATCATTTAATAATAATTATAATTATACTCGTTGGAGTTTTGAAAATGAAAAATCTGAAATTCAAGGATTATTTCATGGATGATATCAATCCGATGACATGCCTCGAGAATCTCGAGGAGGAATCGAACTCACGTGGTGCGAGTTGATGCATGGTTTCTGATTGACACAATTAACGTTAGCTGACAGTGGTCGATCAATCATCCTTATCGAGGAGCAGTTATGCCTTGGAAACTCTGCAAGGAGATTCTATGAACGATTTTATGCCTCTGTGAGCATCAGTGACTCCCCGGTAATTAACAACACCACCTTGCGACCAGACAGGGTGTGCTGTGGACAGCACCTTGAGGACATTTTCAAAATTTAATGCCAAAATATTTATTTGCTGAACAATTTAATGAGCCGAGTTTATCAAGCATGCCACTGCTGCTAGGGACACATTCACCGATACAAAGCATTCATGTTTGATGATACAAATGCATTATAATGCACGAATGCACTCATGCAATCATTCTGTCATGCATTGCAATGCATTCATTTCTCGTGAGTGATAAAGTTGACAGGACAGCTTCTCAGAAAAACGTCACAAGTCACAATCGACTGGTCAATAGGATGTTTAACGGAAGATGGCAAATTGACCGAAGCATTTGAAGCTCTCATGGCAGGAAGAAGATCTCAACAATCGAGAATCGAATGGGAAGATGTGACAATCTAAGATCGATTGAAAGCAAAGTGTTTCTGATTGATTGATTGATTTGTTTGTTTATTTATTAATTGCTTGATTGATCGAATGAATGGTTTTTTTTTCTTAGGCGCCTCTGACGCTATGCAAATGGCACATTATAAATTAACTATTATTATTGAATTGACTGGCTGATCGATTCCATTATCAATTTAATCCAATTGGTGGATTGGTGAAAACATTTTTGGCCTTGTTACACCTTCTCGTATGATGACGATGGACGAGTCGCAAAGGGGAATTTCCAAAATTTCCAAAGTTTTATAACTTTTTTGAAATCCATTTATCCATTGAAATCAAATCTGATTCCGTTCTTATTTTTTTGATTTTGTTTTTTCTAGCTTCCTGGTTGAAATGAAGTATAAATTTATGTCTGTGGAGTCCCTTTCCCAAGCATTCCATGCCTCGTAAATTCAGTCCACCGGGTTCCTTGGCACCACTTTTCAGGGGGTCAAACAGCGGCCATGTCTTTGTATTCAGAGCTCCATACAAGTTTCATTCGTCAGAGAAAGAATTCATTTCTTCAATTTAAATGCCCAAGTTAAGGCTTAAAGGAGAAAGTAAATTAAAGTTATAATTACGAGCAGAAATTGTATTATGTTGTAATGTTTTTATTTTTTCGTTTACCTTATTTATTGTTTGTTCTTTCGATGCAAACAATTAATAACTATTTAGTATTTAACATTTGTATAAGTGGGAAATTGTATTCATCTTATTCTTCTGTTCGAAAATATATTTATTAATAATTACATAAAAATAAAAATAATAATTAATAATTACATAAAAATAAAAATAATGATGATATTAATAAATAATAAATAACAATAATAATAATAATAATAATAATAATAATAATTTTCTGCACCCATTCCTCGAATGAAAAAGAGACATGGAGATATGAATGGATTTATGGATGAATATTAAGTTAATATTATTAACATATTAAAAATATTATTTTACAAATAATTACTAATTTTAATAAGTGGAAAACAAATACATACAATTTACAAATATTTGAAAAGAGTTTTGTTTGGAAATATGTATTTATTGGGGAGACTCTGCTTGTGTTCTTGTAAGTCCTCAGTTATTTTTATGATGATGTGATGATAATGACGATGATGACGATGATGATCATGACGATGATGTTAGGATTTTAAATTCTACTATCGTTAACAAAGTTACAAAATACTAGAAATCAATTTTTAAAGTAAGGGACAAAATTAGAATTAAAATTTAATCGACAACACAAATACAAAAGACAACAACAACATCATCAATAACAACAACAACAACAACAACAACAACGACAACAAACTTTAAAATTTTAATTCGCAGATTTTAAAACTTATTCGTGTCAAAAATAATAGGAATTTCTTCAAACAAGCACCCTAACATTCCAGAGACCACGATGGAGGAAGTGATGGGGGGTTGATCTTAAAGAGCAAATGGAACGATGACTCATGGAAATGGAATGCGTTCTTCTTCCAGGCACGCTGTCAAGTTGTTCGAGATTGGACGTTAGGAAAATAAACTCGCACCTCTACTTTCGATTTCGTTTTTTTTACTTCTTCCCTTCCTTTCATTTGATTTCTGACTTGCAACTCATTCATTCAGCTCTGCTTCTTGATTTTGTGTTTTGTTTTTTGTTTTGTGACTGCCGTGCGGATGGGGGATGGGTGAGGTTTTTTTTTCTTCTTTTCCCGGTAAAATATCTTTCCGCATGAGTGCGTCCGCTCCAAGATTTTGCACAAGTTTTTCATTACTGCTCGTTCCCATCATTTTTGCAAATGGAGTCTAAGTTGTTTTTAGGTTTAAATAATTATTTAATATATTTTATTTTATTCTCTTGATAAAGTTTTTTGTTGTTGTTGTTTTTTTTTAATTACAACAATGCAACATGTTTATAATTCTTACTTTACATTCCTCGTCCAAATGATCCGATTCACTGATCACGCTGTTAAATCTTATTAATGAATTGATCTTTATTAATGATGAATTCATTTATTAATGATGAATGAAAGGCATTCATCTTACGGAGATCAGTAACTTTGACCGCTCAGCACCCTACCCTCCCACGATTCTGAGGTCAACGAGGGTCAACAATAAACCAAGATGTCCTGGAAGCACATTCAACTCAGGCAGCAATAACACTTGACTGTTTGACTCCATCGAGATTTTGTAATGGAGCTGAAAGCTTTTGTTGGTGGAAAGGTTGTCGTGAAACCATGGCAACCTGCGGCTTTTTCTTGCTTTTTATTGCTTTTTCTTGCTTTTTCTTGGTTTTTACTTGGTTTTTACTTGGTTATCGGACAGAAACATGTGTCGACGTTCTTGGAATTACTTCATTCTTTTCATTCTAACGTGGAAGTGGGTGGTCCGATGGTCGTGCATCGTTAATTCTGATCAACTGAATGAAGTTTTCTTCCGTGATCACCGTGGTCTTCAATTTGACGAGATCGAAGATGAGATGAGATTCATTTTGGCGAACAGGTGATATTGGATGGCATGCGCTGATGACAAACAACGTTAATAATAAATCAGCAATGCATTTATTACATAAGAATTAATTCAAATAATTAATTTTAATTACAAATCTTTAATTAATTCACAATTAAAAAAACCAAAACATCCCCAACAACATCCCTAACATTCCCCAACAACATCCCCAACAACATCCCCAACATCCCCAACAACATCCCCAACATCCCCAACAACATCCCCAACATTCCCCAACATCCCCAACATCCCCAAATACATCCCCAACATTCCCCAACATCCCCAACAACATCCCCATCTTGTTGTTTTGCTCAATTAGAGATGCGATCAATTTGAAAATCGCGCGGCCCGAAGTTATTTGAAATTATTTTATTTTGCCCCATTTAAAAACAAATTATTTTTTTTTTTTAGACAGAAATTCTGTTGCAAATTAATATTCCACTTTCAGGCTTCTTTGACTGACAGGACTTTTGCCAACTTTTTAGAATCTCTGCTTCGAGGTCCTCAGTGGATTTCAGCTAGTTTCCTCAAAAGGTGATTCGTAAGCTTGGTGGATAACACGCTATCCAGGTTGAATTATCTCTGCCTACTCAACAGGTTTTCTTCGAATAATTTCCTGAAACAACAGAAACTGACCGTGACATGACCATGACGTGACCATGACGTGACCATGACAGATCATGACAGATCATGACAGATTGCCCGAAACAATCGCACTGTCAACAGTCTATCTTTAAGTGCTCCAAAAATAATAAGAAATAATTGTTTAGAAGTTATTTCCAGCACCGCTGAATGAATTCCATTTACAATCAGTCCAAATGGTCGATCAGAATCAGAGAAGTGGAGCCTAATATGTGGCCAAGGAATGATGGCGATTTTATACCGGTATTTGAAATGAGAGGAGACGCGGATATGCAATTCAACATTTTGATGTCCTCGGAGAAAGACAGAGCAGCCGATGTTAGAGAAGTTGATGGGGGTATTAACGTCCCTCAAGGACCTCGGGTCGTCCTTGTTATGGCCGTTTACGCGTGCGAATTCTCGAGAATTCTTTCAAAGGGAGGTAGAGGGGGTAGTTTCGCTCGGAGGTTGGGGGAGTGTTTAACTGGATAAATTGATTTCTTCGATAGAAAAGAAAAAGATAAAGAGTAATCATTTGTTATTATTGTTTTATTAACAAACTTTAAAGTTATTTTTTACATTAAAGTGACATAAATTGTTGCCGTGTGCTTCTGCGATTGTTTAATTGTTAATGAAAAAAAAACCAAACAAATCCTCACTCACGTGCAAATGTTGAGAATTAGATTAAAATTAGTGGGAAAAGAGATAAATTATACTATGTTACAATTAGATTTAATATATTTAATATATTATTTAAATTTTTAAAATTATTTAATATATTTAATATATTATTTAAATTTTTAAAATTATTTAATATATTTTTATATTTTATATATAATATAATATATATTTAATTATTTTTATAAATTATTTTATATATTATAAATTTAAATAATATATTATAAAATTAAATAATATATTTAATTGTCAAATATTTTAAATTAGATTCTCAATAATTTTACCGACTCAATTTCTTGAATTCATTGAAAATCAGTAAAATAAAAATGAAAAGAAGTTCTATTTATTGAAGAATTGCAGGAAAAGTAAATTAATATTTCAAATCCTTAAAAATAAATCGAAATTATTAAGAAATATAAATAATATTACCTGCTCAAATGACTTATCTCAGCTTTTCAGAGCTTCCACGGCTTCCTTAAACTCTCCTCATTATTAGGACTTCTTCAATTACAGCTTTACCCAGGAGAGCTTAAATTTATGAAATTATTATAATTTCAAAATTTTAATTCTTAATAATTAAAAAATAATTTCCATAAAATCAGTTGCTAAAATAATAATTTAGATAATAGAATAAGTTTTCACTAACGTCATGTGATTAGATTTTAAGTCGCATTATGGTGTCATCGCCGTCATCACCGTCATCATCACCATCAGTATATTTGCGCGAGTACCGGTTATTATAACATAATAATATTATAATTATTATTAGTTAATTATTATGTGATTTACTAATTAACCTCAACCATTTTTCGTATTTATTGATGACGACTTGCTTAGTAGAGTAGTGCTTAGCTCTTGAATTATTATTATTATTATTATTATTATTATTAATATTATTATTATTATTATTATTATTATTATTATTATTATTATTATTATTATTATTATTATTATTATT
>MPNW01001472.1:11924-24424 GCA_011800805.1 Hirudo medicinalis
CTATTGAAAATGGACATACCACATCCGATATTAAAACATTTCTCAGTATTTTCCTCAAATTTAAATCAGGCGCTGAAGATACGTACGCATGGAGCGGTTGTCTGTTCCAAAGTCTGGTTTGCCTCGTTGGTGAATCTCTGGATTTCTTTCTCTCAGTTTTAAGCAATACACTCTCCTGCAACGAGAGCGTGCATTCTGAATCTTCTCAAAGCGCCATTGACAACTACGAGAGGGATATCATCGTGCTGTTGAACCTACTCCAATCCCTATACATACTGAACAGTAGTTGGCACCAATGGTTTGACATCATGGAGGAGGAGAAGATAATTGGCGAAGAATTCTTTGAAAGCAACATTTTCAACATGCTTTTGGAAATGGAGTTCGATGACGAAACAGGAAGATTACCATGGTTCATAAAGATGACAGAAATATGCCCTGTTGTTGCCAATTTAGAACTTAGACTCGAAATGTTCAGGGAAACATTACCGATACGAAAAGATCGAAAAAGCTTAAAAGTGAAAAGAGAAAATGTATTGAGAGACGTTGCTGAAATATTCAGAAACTATGGGCATAACATGTTTTCCCTTTACTGGGACTTCACCTTCGAAGGTGAACTTGGAAACGGTCCTGGAGTGACAAAGGAAGTCTATGCCATTTTATCCCAAGAGTTACAGAGGCAGGATTTTACTCTCTGGTCTGTAGAACCCCAAAAAAGATTAGGCAATGAAGTTTTGCAAATCCAGTCGCATAAAGCAAACAAAGGAACTGAAGAATACATATTCTTGGGGCAAGTTATGGCAAAGGTCATTCTGGATGGTTACTTGCTTGACATGCCANTGTTATATGCCATTCTCGAAGGAGGCACATTTCAAATCGTCTGACTTAACATTGTTTATCATTGTCGCAATATTATTTAACTTGTCTTACATCAATAAAACTTTTGAAACATTGATATTAGCTTTCATGTGCTTTATGCCAACCATTAATTTGCACTTGCTTAAATCTCGATAATTCTTAACACTTACACTAGGCACGCAGAAAAAAATCTAAAATGCCTGTGTTTGGCAGAAGAACATGGACTTAATGTAGGTCATTAAGAGTTAATATAGGTCATATCTTTAAGAGCGCCACATTTTTTCCACTTTACATTCTTAAAAATAAATTTTATACCATCAAATTTGGTTATATAATTCAAATATCAGTACGAAATCTTATATAATAGTTAAAAATTTATTACATTATTATTTCAATATTAATTGCAATGTAACAATTTGATCTTCACTTTAGAAGGAGCGATTCCATATTTCTGCATAATTAATTGGGGGTAGACTTCTTCTAGTTTCTTGATGGAAGTCTTGCTTAATTCGTCCATCTTTTGGCAGAGATTTTCAGTTTGTCTGCCCTGTATTTGGACTTCATCAACTGGTTGAAATTTTCACATTTAGCCCAAATACGTTGTACGTGGATACTAGAAACTTGAGGCACGAGTACTCGTAAAGTAGGTGCAATTACAAAATAAAGTCGATTTAAGCTAAAAAAAATAATAAATTAACCTTATAAATGAACTATTATTATTTTTTCTTCCTTTATCTCTTCAAACAAACTTTTTTTATATTAATCATTGTTGTAGTCACATTTATTATCAATGAATAATTACATCGTTCGTAATAATTATAATATCTATATTTTAAAATATGTCAAAGATCAAGACACCTTTTCTTCTGAACATTATTGAGGACTTATCAGAGACGACTTATAATCGCGCTTGATGATAGGTTTTTCTATTTTCTGACATCAGACATCTTAACGGTCTGATGAATGAGTCGATGTGTTGTTGTTATTCGAAGGAAAGGTTGAAAAGGAAAGAGTAAATTTCAACCAATTGACCCCAAAAATTGGACCGTGGACGATTAAGAAAGGAACCGGAAGCATCAATCCTTCCTGAAATGAAATTTGAAAAAATAAGTCAATACCAGATAATTTGAAATCACTGATGAAAATATCAACTCGTCGCTAGAACATTGTAGGCAACAATTTGTCAAATTTCACAAGTGTATCAGGAACGTCCAACACAGAAGTTTTGGTTTATGAATTTAAATAATATCATTACAGCATTACATAATTTACACTTACATGAAATAATTTCGTACGATAATATGGCTAAAATAATTTTAAATAATGATATTCTGGTGTTGAATAACATACATAATTTTATACGATAATTATTTACAAGGGGTCATTAAGGGGTCGCCTTCATTTAATATAGTGGTTGGCCTCATTTAATGTAGGGGTGTGCGAACCGAGGTGTTTATTCCGTGACACCGGTAGCCCGCACACTAACAAATTGCATTTGCAATCAATGCATTATTTGAATTTGAAAATAAATTTCTCTCACATTTTAAAATTAGATTGAGTTTTATTCTAATTTTCTAAAATATAATTTTAATTTTTACATCTAATGTTATTTAATTAAAATTAAGCTATATTTATGATCTTTTGGTCGCGATGTTTAGGTCGTGGTTGCAAACGATAAAGCGAATATTTACGATCAACTAGAAATTCCTACGCTATAGAAACTGCTAAAAATCAGTTTATATCTTAAATATAAATACTAAAAAAGAATTGCCCAAAGCAATGGCAAAGGAATCTCATAAGCGCAAAAGATCAAGATCGCACAGAAGAAGTCGCGATGACAAAGCCAAAAAATCCAGGCGCAGCGACAGCCATGAAAGATCCCTCTCGAGATCCCCGAGCCACCACAGAGGCAGTAAGGATAAAAAAGGATCTAGGAGAAGTGACGACAGGTCAAAGTCTAGGTCACGTAGCGTCAAGAGGAGTCACAACGATAAGAAGAATAGGCACAGGAGGCATGACAGAAGAGATAGGTCCTCGTCGAGGTCCAGCAGTCGTTCGAGAAATGATAAGGTGAGGAAATCGAGGAGAAATGATAGCGGAGAAAGATCGCTATCAAGATCACCTAGCCATCGCAGAAGTCATAAAGATGACAAAAAGAAATCCAACAGAGGTGAGAGTAAAGATAAGTCAAGATCACCTAGTCGCCACAGAGGTCATGCAGACAAGAGGAAGAAATCTAAAAGAAATGAGAGTGGAGAAAGATTAGGGTCACGCTCACCCGGCCAGGAGAGCAGGCACGGGGACCCGATAAAGAGGTCGAGTAAAAATAAGGACAGGTCGTCGTCAAGGTCACACAAAAGAAGTAGGCGTGATAGATCAAGAAGCCCTCCAAGAGACGACCCTGTGAAAGATAACGAGAAGGATAAGGATAAGGAGATCCAGATGAGGAAAGAAAGACTGGAAAAGTGGAAGGCAGAGATGAATAAGTCTGAGAAAACTGAATCATCCTCAGGTTCAAATAACGGAGATGCTGAGCCATGCGCCATAGATGCCCCGGTCGAAAGACAGGAAACGGAGATGGAGAGGATGCAGAGAGAGATACAACTAATGGTAGATAAAATCGAACATTCGCATGCCGCCAGAAAGAAAGAGGCTGAAGAAGCACAGCCAGCCACGTCTTCGGTTCTTCCCACCGCGGCCAAATGGACATTGGAAAATGAAAGCGATGAAGAAGGCGTTGAGAAGCCCAATGCTACAGAGGAAGATGAGATCGACCCATTGGACGCTTTCATGATTGGTATCGACCAAGAGGTTAAGGAAATCAACAAGAAAGACCAGTTGATTGCTGCCAGACATTCAACTGCTAATCGGTCCAAAAGCGTAATCATCGTAAACTCTGTGGTCAAGTCCTCAAAAGTCCAACAGAAGGAAGAACTGATGGAAAGCAACATAGACGGCTTGGAGTATTCGTCAGAAGAGGAAGAAGAGAACCTGAACGATACCATGAACAAATTAGTAAAGAAGAGAAAGGAATTGATGGCCGTCGATCATAACAAAATATACTACAGTACCTTCAGAAAGGACTTCTATATAGAGGTTCCCGAGCTGACCAACATGACTCTTGAGGAAGTCGAAGAACACAGAAGAGAGTTGGAGAACGTCACTGTAAAAGGAAAGAATTGCCCCAAACCAGTTAAATCGTGGGCTCAATGCGGAGTCAGCAAGAAGGTTTTAGATTGCCTTAAGAAGCATAAATTTGAGAAGCCAACACCAATCCAAGCCCAAGCGCTTCCGGTTGTTATGTCAGGTCGCGACATGATAGGCATTGCCAAGACAGGAAGTGGAAAGACACTAGCTTTCCTTATTCCCATGTTTCGCCACATTCTCGACCAGCCGGAGTTAGAGCAAAATGACGGTCCAATAGCCATCATCATGACACCCACAAGGGAGCTTGCCTTACAGATTTGGAAGGAATGCCAGAAATTTGCCAAGCCCCTTGAATTGAGAGCTGCATGCATCTTTGGCGGCACGGGCATCTCTGAACAAATAGCTGATCTCAGAAGAGGAGCAGAGATCATCGTCTGTACTCCGGGCAGGATGATAGACATGTTGGCAGCCAATAGTGGTCGCGTCACCAACCTCAGGAGAGTTACTTACGTTGTACTTGACGAGGCCGATCGTATGTTCGACATGGGTTTTGAACCCCAAGTGATGAAAATCATGGATAACGTCAGGCCGGACAGACAGACCATCATGTTCAGTGCCACATTTCCTAGGCAGATGGAGGCTTTGGCTCGCAAGGTTCTCCAAAAGCCAGTGGAAGTCACAGTTGGCGGAAGAAGTGTAGTTTGTAATGACGTTGAGCAAAACATTATCATACTCGAAAGTAACCTGAAATTTCAAAAATTGCTGGAGCTATTGGGCATCTATCAGCCACAAGGATCGGTCCTGGTCTTTGTCCATAAACAGGAGCTGGCCGATGAGCTGATGGGAAACCTCATTCAACACCAGTACCCGTGCTTGGCCTTGCACGGTGGCCTGGACCAGTACGATAGGATGCACAACATGAGTGAATTCAAAAACGGTAACACTAAGCTCTTAATTGCCACGTCGGTTTGCTCGAGAGGTTTAGATGTGAAGGATCTGTTACTGGTCATTAACTACGACTGTCCCAACCACTACGAAGATTACGTCCACCGATGCGGAAGAACAGGCAGAGCAGGAAAACATGGTCATGCCTACACCTTTCTCACACCTGATCAAGGTCGCTGTGCGGGAGATCTCATCAAAGCTCTGCAGTTGTCAAAGACAGCTGTACCATCGGAGCTGACTGACCTCTGGAATCAACACGTCAAGGAAATGGAAGCTGAAGGTAAGAAAGTTTACACTGCCAGTGGCTTTAGGGGCAAGGGCTTCAAATTTGACGAAGCAGAAGCACAACTGGCCGATGAACGCAAGAAACTCCAGAAAGCTGGTCTGGGATTACAGGGTAGCGACGACGAATTTGACGACGAGGATATGGACAAGAAAATCGAAGAAATGTTTGCCAGCCGCAAGAGGATAACTGAGGCCGACCAGCCGTCTGCCAATCAGACCACGGTCTCAAATCAAGAAAAACTGGAGATGGCCATGAAGGCTGCCTCTCAGATCAGCGCCCTCAGGAATATCGGAGATGGATCAACAGACGTAAACCAAAAAGCGGTGACTTCGATTCTCAGTGGAGACATGACATCGAGCACCATGACGTCCAAGGTCCTGGCAGAGCAGATGGCGAAGAGACTTAATGCTAAACTGGGTTACGTGCAAGAGGAGGAGGACGGCGATCAGAAACAGGAAGCTGCTCGACAGCCAGAGAAGAGATACGAGGAAGAATTGGAAATCAACGACTTTCCACAGAATGCCAGGTGGAAAGTTACCTCCAAAGAAACTCTGTGCAATATCAGCGAATATTCAGAGGCAGGAGTTACGGTTAGAGGTGTGTACATCCCTGCAGGCAAACAACCCAAGGAAGGAGAGAGGAAGTTGTATCTGAACATTGAGGCCAGTAGCGAGATGGACGTTCAGAAGGCCAAGGCCGAGATAACGCGGCTGATCAAAGAAGAGCTCCTCAAGGCTCATACTTACTTGCCCGCCGTCAACAAGAGCCGTTACAAAGTCGTCTGAGTGGGTTCCGAAGCATTTCAGTTACTGAATGTGATTGCTAACATTAACTCTAAACCTTAACTCAGTTATTTTTAATAAACTATCTTACTATTATCATTGATACAAAAAATAAATTAATTGCATTCTTTTATTGGCCGTAAATGACACGAGATAAAAAATTTCAGAATAAACACTCGTCCGAAAGGATCGTCGGAAGGGATGTATTCCCACTAGTGGATGACCTGTAATATGGGTTAAAACAACCAACTAAACATAATAATAACCCGATTAAATCCACCCAATGAACTCAAAACCTAAGTATCGATGTGAAAATCATTGACATCAAAACAAAAACAATTCATAATGTGTGATAGATGTTGGGTCGGATCAGATTTTGTCTGTTTTTATAAAACCACCTGTATATTGGCTCCATACTAGCAGTATTGCAATTATTTAGAATGATATTTACTTTTGTAATATGCTGATTTCATTTTTGGGTCTTGATATTGAATATGTAAATTACTATTATTATTATTATTGTTGTTGTTGTTGTTTTTATTATTATCATTGTTTCATGTGACTTTTTATTAAATATGGACATGTTATTGTGCTTAGGTCCACCTAACTTTAGGAAATGTACAAGAGTGGCACATTTCTGTAAGGAGCATTTCAAACCCCTTAAAATTCCAAACACATTTTCTTCAACTAGGCAACAATCACATTAACAATTGAGCTGATCGCAGCAAATGTCTTTTTATTAATCAATTGCATTCTAAAAACATAAAGAAACTATCTTCACTGCTGCAAGAAGTGTCAAACTTGTCATGCAATTTTATGACACCAACTTTGTTCGTCGACGGCTTCATCGGGCGGGCAGCTCGACGGGCCAGCCTTTCATTTGAAGTCAAAATCACCATCTGAAAACAAGAGGTCATTGGCAGTACACTGACATGCCATAAGCACTCACTCAGAAACAAACCTTTGGAAGTTTGTGGTCTAATTTCTTGCAATGCAATTTCTCCATCCCAAAGGGAGAGGATAGACTATCTGGGAAAACAAGAAGGATCAAAGCCAATGAAACCAAACCAATTAAATGTCCTTCTAGGCAGGATAAAGGCAGTTACAGCAGGTTTCACCACTCAAGAGTTTAAAGATGACTTGGAATCCTGTCATATCCAAGTTCTGGAATTTAAAAATAATTAATTTAGTCAATCAATTAATTGCAATCCATTAAAACCTCATATGAAGATCAATGACATCACATCCGTTATAAATTGGGTGAAAAGCCTTAGCCTGCACATGACTTAAATATCTTAAGCTAGATCTGTGAGTGTCCAAAAAGAATAAGCATTATTTAAGAGAATTTGTGACATGTTTATCAATTTGCTTTTATTTATAGCCTCTTCTGTCAAACTGAATTTGCAGAAAGCACCCTGTGAATAACAACAAATTTTCATGGAACAGAAAAAAAGACTTTAACCTTTTTCAGTGTAAAATTCAAAAAGCTAATTTACCCTAATTTTCGCGTTTCGCCAGCTCGCGTTTCATTCCATTTCCCATCCCCACAGCAGTTGTTGAAAAAAAATTCCCCGTTTGTCCAATTTTAGCCATGGTAGCCTGTTTTGGCGATTGGCCATTCAAATTTAAAAAAACGAGCCAGAAGTTACATTCCCAACAAAACGTAAGTTCGGTTTAGTAAAAAAATGCGGCGAATAGAGTTAGAAATTTGTTTAGAGAAGAATATTTTCAAGTCCGCTTTGAAACCAGCTGCAAGATGATTAAACAGGTTCACGGGGAAAAGAGATGGCGATTAAGACACATTTACACATCAATTTAATACATTTGGAAATGTAACAAATTTTAATTGTGTAAAATTAAAAACATAATTTACGGTTGCTATGGATTTTATTTAACACACTAATTAATAAACCTGAAAATATCGTCATCAAATGTTTTATTTAACTTGTAACGTGTATTTTTTAAAAATTACTTTCTATTAAAAGTGATTGTTTGCAATATTAAATTGAGAAAAAATATAGTTATAGTCTGCTAATTTGATTAGTATAACTCATTCGTGATTTGAACTCAAAATTTATTTGAAACTTTTTCAAAACGTTTGCAAACAAACAAAATATAGCAAGTCATTTACTAATTTAAATTTGCTTGTAAGAGATTTTCTATAAAGATGCTTAAGCGGGGCCCTGTTGAGTCATTGTGTTTCTCCTTCGCATTGGCCTTCCAGTTCTCTTTTCGATTGGCTGCTCTTCACTCAACTCTTCAATAAAGGCTAAGAAATAGTTCTTCAAAGCATTTTTTAATCACAAAACTGCTAATCTTTTCCCAAAGAGTTTCAAACAAACTTAATTGTTTGCTAACCAAACAAAGCGTCTAACTCGTCCTCGTTGTATTCAGCTTCAAGTTCAGCTTCAAGTTCATCTCCAAGTTCAGCTTCAAGTTCAGCGCCAAGCTCATCATCTTCACCTCCAACGTCTCTTTCATATTCTGCTTCTGACTCATTCGAGGTGTCTTCGACAACTCGAAGTATGATTGTATTCCTCTTCCCGTCTGAACTTTGTGATCCGATCGCGACAGACAATTTGCTAATAATATGCTTTCTGTAGGCCATCATACGAACTTTTTCGTCATTTGGTATTTCGCCAATGCGATCACTTTGGGAAACCACTTTTGGATGGGATGGATTTTCTTCTAAGGAGTTACTAGTGCTATTTCTTTGAAGATTTAACTCCTGAGAAGATCCCACTTCTGCTGATTCGTGATTCTCTTGTCTTGGAGAAGTCATCTCCGGGTCCAGGTTGTCAGACTTCTCGTGATCTGAATTATGAATATTTCGAGAGGTCATTTGCAGATGGGAAAGAGATGTCATTTCCCTGGATTGATGGATCTCATAGTTTGGGGGATTTACTGATCGAATGGTCGGCATTGCCGTTGGCTGTTGGACACTCACTTGTCTAGGAATCGTCTGAATGGTGTACATTCTGTCTCCGAAATTATGTAAGAGATCATTTTGAATCATGACTTCTTCTCTAGGGGGCAGGTGTCCTCTGACAAATTCGCAATTATCGTAGCCATTGTTTGGAAATGTGTAATATGCCTGCTCTGGAATAAATTGATCATTAAAGAACCTCACAGGGTATTGATTGGGCGTAACAAAAACCTCGCCTCTATAATTTGGCATATCCGCATACCCTTTGGTAACGTGCCTGTCCACGTGTTTCTTTTTCTTAACTATTGGTATTCCAGAACGCTTGTCTTTGGCTCTACGGTTGTTGAACCAAACCTGGACGATGGCACGGTCGAGGTTAAGGAGGTATGCAAGTTCATATTTGTCATTTAACGACGGGTATGGGTTGTATTTGTAAAATTCTTCCATCCTCTGTGATTGATAATCGCTGAAGATGGTCCTATGGGACCTTGGCAGTCTGGAGTCAAGCCTAATGACATTCTCAAGAAAGAGAGAAATTATGCTGAACCTGAATTTGGGATTTCGATCTGAATTGTTTGCTTTGGTTTTGTTTTTATAGGCGGGATTAATTACTTTATTTTGCACCAACAAATAGTCTGCAATGTCCTTAGATTACTTATCTGAGAGTGAAGTGAATTTGAATTTGCCGCCCTCGCCGAAATAAAAGATTCTGTATATAAAAAATATAAAAGTAAATATTTTTTATTATATTTTTATTAATTTATAATTGTTGATATTTTAAAGAATATATATATATAAATATTTGATTACTTTTTTTAATACTTTATTTTTATTAATATTCATAAATATTTTATTGACGGATTTACGGATTAAATTCATTGTAGTTCATTTAATGTAAAACATGTTGATGTGCGTAAATATATTACGTCTGACAACGTACAACCTAGACAATTTGCTAACATTGGCTGATTTAGCACTGACTTTTGCATCTTCTGAAGTCTGCCTCAATCACACTTGACAGGCTGATTTTGGGGGGCCGGGTCGGGCACAGGGTCGCTCATGTTGGGAACTTCTGAAAATAGCATGCAAAACTCCCCCAACTTTTTAATTTCTCCACCCTTGCCGACGTACAGAGTGAGGCACCTATTGAATACGGTACTGTAGCCTTTGGTTATTCTACAGATGTCTCCAGTTTGTACGAATTCACCAAAATCATCCCACAAAGAGGCGTTTATGCTTCCCGAGCGGTCCGCTACTTTACAGCACCTAACGGTATGACCGTCTCTTGTCTTTGTCGCTTTTGCTATGTCCAATATTATGAATTGGACGTTCAGGTTCTTCATTCCCGTGCGAAGATCCTTAATGCAAGTCAAGGCTCCATCGTTGTTCGACATGATGAGGTTTTCAGTAGAGATTTCGCGTTTTTTTTTTGTGTCACGTCTTGCGTAACGACTTAAGATTCAATATTTCTTCGACTTCACTTACGAAGATTCTAAATCGTAGACTTTTATTTATTGCCTGAACATTATCTTTTAAGGTCCACTTGTTAATAAATTTTTACAAAATTAAAATCAATAATTAATAATGAAATCAATAAATTTTTAATATTTTACGAAATTTGTTAGAAATGGTTGTCGGCAGATAAAACAATTGTTAGTTTAGTCATTTAGGAACGAACCACGTTGAGCTAAGTTGTCCGATCGTGCGTGAATGTCGTATCGCTGTTCGTGTTACATTAGAATTTTATTTTCACGAATATAGTACGCATTCGATTACAACACGCAGGAAGAGGTCGGTATTGTAATGAAAACATTTATAAGCCACTTAGTTCTGAATTAAGTATGCTTCCATATTTGTGTCGTTGATATTATTATTTTTTTACTATTATTATTATTATTATTATTATTATTATTATTATTATTATTATTATTATTATTATTATTATTATTATAACGTAAGCTGAAAATTTACCAAGGCATTATCATAATTTCATAATTTATGATAATTTTTTCAAATTTAGGCAAATTTGAATTGAAGGGTATAAAAATCAAAACCCAGACGTCATCAATATTCAGTTAGCTTCATTAACATGCTCCTCCCTCCTCTGCTCATTAATATTCGATGGCCTCTATCTGGCAGATGGTGAGCTGGTCGACCAGTATGGGGTCAACCATTTGGATGCTGAGGTACCTCCCTGTTAAAGGAACCAGACACAGCAGTTCTAGCTCTCGCATCTGGAGGATCGAAACTAAATAATTATGAGTTATAATTATATGCTAATAATATTTATGAGGATTGTAATAATATTAATATCCAAATAATAAGGTTGCATATGTTGCTGTCGCTTGATTATTCGATATCTTCAAGAACTCTGGTGGCTGCGATGGCGATGCTGCTGCTGATGATGGTGGTGGTGGTGATGATAATAGTGATGTCGACAACGATGACGATTATGATTTCGACTTCATTTCATTATTGTTTCAAAGTTTAAAATATTTAAATTAAAATTAATTCATCTTCATGGCATTAANCAACAACAATAATAATAACAACAACAACAACAACAATAATAATAATAATAATAATAATAATAATAATAATAATAATAATAATAATAATAATAATGTAAAAGTTACAATAACAACCACACACACATACAAGCTTTTAATAATCGTCATCATCGTCGTCGTCGTCGTCGTCCTCGTCTCTGTTGGAGAGCCATCAGAAAAACTCACCCTCGAAAAGTATTCGGTGGAGTCGTCCGTGAAGTAGCAGAAAGGGTTCTTGTCGAATCCCTCGCCCTCCCCTCTGTCCTCGAAGTTATTGCCCACCCTGATGTTTGTTGCGTGCAGTATTCCTGGAGAGGATGAATTGATGGATGAATGCGTGGATGGACTGGTGCGTGAAAGGATGCATGGATGGCGCCTGGATAGAATGGATGGATGCATGGATGCATGGAGGTATGGATGGATGCATGGATGTATGTATGGATGGATGGTTGTATTGGTGAATGAATGTATGTATGCATTGATGGATGGATGGATGGATGGATGGATGGATGGATGGATGGATGGATGGATGTATGAATAGATGGATGTATGCAGTGGCGTAAGGTAGAATTTAAAATATTGCCCTTCATCAGCGGCTAGCCATGCCCCTTGAGCTGTTATAAATCTACGTTTTGTTACAATAATATTTATTTTTTTAAATTATCAAATAATAAACTTAGCTTGGCGATAATTATTTTAAATATAAGCTTAAAATTAACCCACAACTTAAACACTGGAACGCTATAAACTAAACAATCTAAAAAATATTACAAAGATTATCTTGCTTGTACACATGTACACGAATATTGTGTTTTTTTTATCAAACAATTTTTGTGCGCCCCTAAATATTTAGCGCCCAGGGCAACTGCCCCACTGGCCCCCCTACCGTATGCATGGATTGACGTATGGATGCATGGAAGCACGCTTGAGATGAAAATGGAGAACTACTCAGGGTAAGACTACCGATTTTATGATCTTTCAACTTTAACCCAGCATTCAAAAAGTAACTG
>MPNW01001472.1:30229-45065 GCA_011800805.1 Hirudo medicinalis
ATAATAATAATAATAATAATAATAACAATAATAATAATAACAATAATAATAATAATAATAATAATAATACTAACAATAATAATAACAATAACAATAATAATAATAATAACCATAACAATAATAATAATAATAATAATAGTAATAATAATAATAATAATAACGCTAGTATTATTAGCCACGATAATTTCATTTATTAAGTTTAAATAACTTTAAATTTTGTGCGAAATTCGTTTAACGATGAACGAGGATTGTCTGAAGAAATTTGTTGACGAAATAGCAAAGGAATCAAAGGAGCAATTGAAAGACTTAACTGAGGCTTGAAGTGATCAATCAGTTAAGGACAACTGATTAATCAGTTGAGGACAACTGATCAATCAGTTAAGGACAACTGATCAATCAGTTGAGGATAAGTTCAACTGATAAGTTGGTTGATGCCGTTAAAGAACAAGTAAAACAAATTGAAGAGCTTCAGTAGAACTTGAATGAGTTGAACAAAGTTCGATAAAATAAGTTGGATGAGAACAAACAAGAAACCAAACAATGGTCCAGTTTATTTGAAAATAAGATTGAAACCTTGATTGAATTGAGAATGAAGATATTGAGAAAGTCCAAGGATGAGTGACAGACACAAAATCAAAAATAAAAATCGATAATGAGAGACAAGGACAGAACAACATCGTAGAACAACATCTACAACTTGACAGAAGAAGTTGGAAAGTCAAAAGTAAAAGAGCTTGAGTCAAAGCTCCTGAAAAATATTGTAAAGACATCATGTGACTGTTCAGAATTGGCAAAAAAGTTGAACAACCTTCAAAACCAGGGGCCCTTGTTGATCAAAACCTGATGACCAAGGACTTGATTCTCGATGACAGCAAAAAACTGAGAGAAAGTGAACAATTCAGGATGGTAATAATCCTGAGTCAAGATTTTGTCAAAGGAAGACAGAGAAGAATTTTGGGAAGCTATTTACAGACAAAGTTAAAGAAATCAACCAGAAAGGAGGAAGCAACGAGTGGGTGGTCAG
The DNA here is from genome assembly GCA_011800805.1 of Hirudo medicinalis. NCBI lineage: Eukaryota > Metazoa > Annelida > Clitellata > Hirudinida > Hirudinidae > Hirudo > Hirudo medicinalis. The sequence continues at coordinate 31,254 of MPNW01001472.1, forward strand.
AATCAGGGGACACCCTGGGGCCCTCCAAAGATGTTGTCCACAGAAGGATGAATCGAAATATCAGAATTACATTTTTATTCTTTGATCTTTTGGTTTGATTTCTGATGATCTGAGCAATTTAAATTGTTTAAGTTTTACTTTCACAGTAAACACAGCCGTGTGGGGTCTTTAAATATTTAAGGATGTGGGTCTTTTCGGACTGTTTGCTTCGATTTCAGATTGCTTTGGTCGACAAAATAAAATAATAATATTAATATAATTATAACAAAGATCGCGAATGCAAAACTTCAATGAGAGATCGGAGAGATGGTGTTCATTATTAGAGAGAGGTAAACAGGAGAGATGCTGACCGAAGAGATGAGAGGCCGACTTACCAACTAATCATGTGCCGTATGCAAAGTAGCAGATCAGCTACAAAAAGCAAATTTGCAAGCTCGATCTTCAATGACACTTTCCTAGACCAGCAGTGTATGATCGTGTTTAGAGAAATTATGGGGAATTATGCCGACGTATTTATTAACTTCTACGAGTAATAATAATTTAGCACGTTACAGTGACGAAAATAGCAATTCGAGATTCATTTTGACCTCAGGAAACTCCGGGACAATTAAGAGACTGATTTGTATGCGAAAAATACTGATGTTAGTCCAGGAGATTCTTTAATCAGTACAGCTTTGGAAAGCTTTCCTAAGTCAAAAGTTGACTTTCGATTTGATTTTAGAGGAGACTCGAAGGAGAATAGGAAGGTAAATATTTGTTATCGTTGACGACGTTGTTGTTGTTGTTGTTGTTTGATGTTTGTTGTTGTTGTTGTCGTCATGGAGATGGAGTAATCGTTGGTAATGGAAACGAACTTGTTGCTATTGTTGTTATGATCATTTTAGAAATTATCATCGCATTGTAGTCAACAACACGGACAAATCATGACCTGCTTTGTTATAAAACGGCAATTAAATTTGCTGTTATTATTGATGGCTCGATCATTTGATATGTCAACGATGACGGTGATGATGACGACGACAATGATGACGACGACGACGACGACGACGATGGTGATGATGACGACGACGTTATCGGTGGTCGTTACGATGATGAAAGGAAATGATGATGAAAGAAAGAATCTGCAATATGTAGAGAATCTAACCTAGTTTCTAATAAATTTTGCATAATTAATTTTGAACACCTGTACTTGTCCTGAAGCGCTTCCTTAACAGGTGTTAAGTACATCACGTCGAGGCATTAAGTACAACCTTAGTACACGATAATGAACCGGTTCCACTTTAATTAGAACACAAATTACTGATGAATATTGTGATAAAGAAATATATCAATTGTTAACATTTATTACCTGATTATGGTAATCATTTAATTACGATGTAATGACTAATTATAATTACAAGGGATAATGCTGGCGGTCGGGTTATTTCCCTTGTAACGTAACGCACTGTAATAATAATTGGATTTGTTATCATCATCATCGTCATCATCATCACCACCATCATCGTCTTCATTGTCGTCGTCGTCGTCATCATCATCATCATCATCATCAACGTCATCGATTTAATCACCATTATTATTATTATTATTATTATTATTATTATTATTATTATTATTATTATTATTATTATTATTATTATTATTATTATTATTATTATTATTATCATCATTATATTTATACTTNGATGATGATGATGATGATGATGATGATGATGATGATGATGATGATGATGATGATGATGATGATGATGATGATGATGATGATGATGATGATGATGATGATGAATGATGATGATGATGATGATGATGATGATGATGATGATGGAATTTATTTAGACAAATTAATCATAATTAGTCAAGTCAATGTAATATTTATCATACAAACTAATAATTTAAATTTCAACTTCATTGTAATCGTCGTCGTCATCATCATAGTCATCGTCGTCTTCATCATCATCATCATCATCATCATCATCATTGTTATTAATATTTTTTTTTTATTAGTCGCTTGAGGAGAGGGAGCCACTGGTGAGAAGGAATATGTCACATGACAAAATGAAGGAGAAGTTTCAGTCCTTCCGGAAGAATGTACTTCAAAACTCTTTAAATGGTGACATTTCAACCATCATCGTCATCGTCATCGTCGTCGTCATTGTCGTCATCATCGTCATTGTCATCGTCATCATCTATCGCCTTGAAGGTTGGCCGAATGGGTTACCTTCCTGCATACGGCTGTAATGGCAACAGTCGTAATGTGTCGTGTTCGAAACCCAGCCTGCACTTCCGCAAACGTCCCTGGGAAGGAGCGCTATATAAATGGTTAATAAAAACCGCCTCTGTCGCTATGCATGTGGCGCTACATAAATGAACTACATTAACATCGACATCATCATCAACAACAACATCGTCGTCATCAATGTTGTTGCTTTTGCTATTAAATTTGTTATTACCATTATAATTGGTCGTCATCACTGCTTTTTTTGTGATTAGCATCATCATCATCATCATCATCATCATCGATGTTCTATTAATAGACTTCGACGTGGCCAAGGAGGACATCAAGGACGTTACCTTGTTTCTGCCACCAACTGGTATCGGTAATGTGGATGCCCAACTTTCAGTGAGTAGTGATGACGACGATGATGATGGCAATGATGATGATCACGATGGTGATGATGATGACGGCGACGATGATGATGATGATGACGGCGACGATGATGATGATGACTATAATGAGGGTCAGCAACCAACTAAAAGTCCAGTTACAGTGACCCCTAGGTATTGGAACTCCCGTGACCTTTAACCCTGAACGCCTTTAACCTTTAATCCCGAATCACCTTTATGCCCATTTTATGAACTATTAAAAAATCATTTCAATACCCCTCCCCCATCCATGCAGGGATACACCACCCTGTACAACGATCACCTGGAGAGGTGGAAAAACCTCAAGAAACTTCTCATCGACTTCAAGAAGACGCCATCTATCGCCGAGAAGTCTCGAGAGCCGATGACGTTCAGAAGTGCTCTCGTTGTCTTCCATAAAATATGCGGTTACTAAAATTCAAGTTACTGTTGGTTAGATCAGTTTAACTGATTATTATTATTATTGTTGTTGTTGTTGTTGTTAATAATGTTGTTATCGTTGCTGTTATTATTTTTGTTGTTATTGTTTATTATTATTATTATTATTGTTGTTGTGCTTATTATTATTATTATTATTATTTTTGTTATTATTGTTGTTGTTATTACTATTATTATTATTATTATTAATGTTATTATCATTTAATATTTTAATCAGCGGAATTTAAATCTTTCTTCCAGACGAAATAAAGAGTGCAAATAGCGACCTTCACATTCGCTCGGTTTCCGAGTTCTGCTTCTTAGTCGACTACAAACCGGCTAACGAGGCCGAAGACAAGAGTCAAAAGTACGCCGCCATCTTGATTTTTAACCAGGTTGGAACGCCGGTGTTTGTTGAAATATTAGTAATAATAGAAATAATAATAATAATAATAATAATAATAATAACAATAATAACAATAATAATAATAATGATAATAATAATAACAAGAAGAATAATAACAATAATAATAATAATAATGCAATAATTAGAAACGATAACAATAAAGTTATTTTAGTCACTAAAAGCATAATTAATAATAAAACTATCCATTAAAAATATTAATCATTTACTCAAATTAAATAATTAATATTTCAAAAATTCTTGAAGATTAACAGGGACCTCAGAGAGTTCATAGAGAGAGGACCAAGTCTGGCAAGGCTTTTGAAGTCAATTGCCGGTGGTGTGAGGTAAACTTAACCCTGTCTCTAGAGTCCAGGGCTCGGGGGCTAGACCCCCGCGACCCACTACAGATCACGATACATTCCTGGCCATAACATACCGACTTACACACGTATCATAAGTATTTGCATTGTCCAAAATCACGTGGACAATAATACATGTTTTAAAGATTAACTTCACTTTACCCGAGACAAATAAATTTGAACATTATAAAATCACTTTATTTAGTCTGGGCAGTGGAACGGAGATAAATTAGTAAAGTACCTGTACAAGTACTTGCTCATGATTCATCAGTACATGTACTTGTTAATAACTCATCAGTACAAGTACTTGTTAATAACTCATCAGTACAAGTACTTGTTAATAACTCATCAGTACAAGTACTTGTCAATGACTCATCAGTACAAGTACTTGTCAATAACTCATCAGTACAAGTACTTGTCAATAACTCATCAGTACATGTACTTGTCAATAACTCATCAGTACATGTACTTGTTAATAACTCATCAGTACATGTACTTGTTAATAACTCATCAGTACATGTACTTGTTAATAACTCATCAGTACATGTACTTGTCAATAACTCATCAGTACAAGTACTTGTCAATAACTCATCAGTACATGTACTTGTTAATAACTCATCAGTACAAGTACTTGTCAATAACTCATCAGTACAAGTACTTGTCAATAACTCATCAGTACAAGTACTTGTCAATAACTCATCAGTACAAGTACTTGTCAATAACTCATCAGTACATGTACTTGTTAATAACCCTTCAGTACATGTACTTGCACTCGTACTTGTACTTGGGTCTCAGTGCTTGGTCACATGTCTGGATTGAGCTAATTGGAAGGATTTGAAAATTATGCAATTTCAGAACTAATATTGGCTGAATCGTTATTTTTAAAAATTGTTGACTCTACGCGCTATATAATATTCTAACATAAACGGTTTTTTTTAAATGAGATATAATATTTTTATTCTGTGGGGAACCATACCTGATGCGGAAGGGAGCTTGGGTGAGCCCTACCATGCCGATACATCTACAACTACTCCATAATTTGACAGATTTCAAGAGGCCACCACTGGCAAGGAGGCAGTCCAACCCGGTCAAGACACTAAAACAGAGGTTGATGAAGAAACCAGTGGCGAGCCCGAAGATGAAGATGAAGAAGGAGGTGAAGGCGAGGTCGAATCCCCCGACACACTCACGGAAGGACCCACGACCAGCGATCAGGTTCCTGCCGCTAACGAAGACATCCACGTGGGAATTTGTGTCGAAAGAGAGAACCTTGACCTCAGTATCTCGAATGCTTCACTGAATGCAGAAGACAAAGCCAAAGTGGTGAAGAGATACAAGCACAACCTGGAGATGCTTGGCAAGGGCTCCTCCATAGTGGAAGTGCTGGATCTGGCGGCCAAGTCCCTCTGGCAGAACATCCACGACGAACTGGCAGACCAGGACTCTTGACTTTCAGAGCCAGTGTCGAGGCCAAAGTCAAATGTGAATCAACGTTTTGATACTGATCTATAGTACCTTCTACAGTATTACAAGCCTATACGACAATAGTATATCCCACTCACTATTATTATTATCATTATTATTGTTGTTGTTATTGTTGTTGTATTGTTGTTGCATTGTTGTTGTCACTACAAACGTCATCTTATTCTGCTTCAGTCACAAACACGGCTTGAACCGCTTGGCTTCACGACGAAGATCATCACTTCACAAAACACTTCGTTGGTGGCCTGCATTTGAATTGATTAGCTTGCCTTTTGACGAAGAAGAAAACCATTGAATATACATAATCACAAACATCATAACAATAATACTCATTACATTAAAAACAATAATTACCATTACAATCAATACAGTAATGACGAGTAGCAGGTGAGCGTAACGATCAACGTGGAGTAACGGGGTCATCGGATATCAGGTGACAAATCACGTGCACTCGCACCGACCCGTGCACCTGTGTACGTGTGGCACGAGGGACGCAGGTGCTAGCAACCCAGAGGTGAAATGGATGAGAAACATCATCGGGCGGATAATGAGTGCACGGACTCAAAGGCCCAGCCTTCAGACCCTCGTACGTACCCTGTGGTGCAGTCAGACACCCAAGAGTACCTTATGTCAGATAACAAGCACACGATAACAAAAATGATGGGCTCTGCGTAAAATCAATTATCGACATTACTGTATATTACAATAATAAATTTTATTGTAAAGTTTAATATTAATAATAATGATAATAATAATAATAATAATAATGATGATAATAATAACAACAACAACAACAATTATGATGATTATAATAAAAGTGTTTTAGCAATCTAATAGTTTCTTTAAAAAAAATTGGTCGTTCATTCAGAAGAGCAGACGAATTGTTAGCCGCTGACGACCGCATTTATGTACATTGCATTGTGTACAGCCAGTAAACAGAGGCCTTACAACCCATGATCAAGTCAGCCGATCATGTCCTCTGGTGGTCCTGGGGAATTCCAGACGAGGGGGGGTGATAAGAAGTCGGCCACCGATGAATGCGTAATCGAATGACTAGTTGGTTTGAATACTTTGCTCTTCCAAGTGCTTAATACTGATGAATTTCTGCCGCCAATAATCCTTTGCCGAATCTCATTTAAACTTAATTCACCGCGATGTCTTGAAAACAACCAATGAGAGAAGGGGCACGTCATTCCCCTGCAATAGATCTTGGGAGAGGTCTGCCTTCTGTCGTCAAGGGGAGTTGTTAGTCCATTTTCCGTCCGCTTTGCTCTTTTCCTTTTTGTCTTCTTTGGTCGGAGAAGTACGGTCGGAACAATCTGCCAACTCGGAACCGGGATTCTTCTCCCTGAGGATAGAAGAACTGATGACGTTGGAGTTGACGTCCGTCGCGGGTGGAGTGTCTTGACGCTCTGTTTTGATCGGTGGAATCGTGGGCGTCTTTCTCGGCTCGCTCGGTCCGTCCTTGTCGGGCTTTTGTTGTCTGTTCGGAACGAGGAAGGGATTCCTGGCCATCAGAAAGTTTGGTACCATGGACCAGGGAGGCAGGCCCTCTGCAGGATGTAAGAGGTTCCTTGTACCGTGAGGGAATGCCTTGCCCTGATCTCCCGACCTTTCTTGGACCTGACGACAGACTTTGTGGTGGGATTCCCAATCTTTGTGCTGACAAAAGAGGCCGCAGTATCTTGCCTCGTTGCATCCACTGCACGTCTCGCTGGCCAGTCGTCCGCAGTTCCAACAATTCTGTGGAGGTTTGCAGAAACCAATCAATCAATCGCTAAGCAATCAATCGAACAATTACCGATGGCTTTTGAATGTTCAGACGATTTATTCCGGAGACAATTAAAATTCAACACGAGACGACTCCGAACCTCGTTGGACTCCTCCTGTCTGTTCAAAACGTCCAAGATCTCCTGCTTGGCTTGCTTTCTGGCATCTTCGATGACCCTTTCGAGCCTCATCCTCTCGTTGGCCACGGTGAGGGAAGCCTTGGCTTCTGCCGCAGCAACTGCCCTCTGCATCTCCATCAGAGCCTGCTGCTTCACTTCGTTGACAACTTTTTCTGTTGATTGATGGATAGTATTACATTTACAATAATAATAATAATATTACATAATAATGCATTTAATAATATACATAATAATAATATTATTGTTGTTGTTATTATTATCATCATCATCATCATCATTATTATTAGTCATATTTGTTTCGTTGCCTGTTTAATATGTTTTGAATTTCATATTAATGAAAGTCCAGGTTTTATCTTGCAATGTAAACAGATTCTCAGCAACAAAACTTTACAACATCAATCCTCCACATTTTGTGAGGGAAAACTTGGAAAAGTGACCAATTCAGTCAAAACCAATTTGTAGGGAGCAAATTTAGAAACTTTTCCACTGTTAGGGCTAAGGTTGGGATAGGGTCAGGGTTTGGGCTAGGGTTGAGGTTAGGGACAGGGTTAGTATTTTGGGTTTGGGTTTAGGTTAAGGCTAGTGATAGGGCTAGGGTTAAGGATAGGGATAGGGCTATGGTTTGGGTTAGGGGCACTGGCGGCCACTCTTCGTACCCGCCCGTTTGTTGGCTTTGCCTGTCACTCGACCAACATTCTTGAAAGACATTCTCTCGAAAAGCTCGACGATGGCTATAATTACCGGTCTTCATTTTGACATCCATCTTCTGCAGATAGTCTTCCGAACAGAGCCTCTGTTCGGTCACGTCCTTCAGAACATGGGCAGTGATCCCCTCGAAGTCTTGCCTTGTCTGAGCTTTCAACGAGGCCATTTTTTGGCTGCACTTGTCAGCGACATTCAGCAATGTCAGGAGAAGCTATAAGTAATTGAAAAAGAATATAGTTGTAACAAAATTAATGTAATTATAATAAAGATGAACATGATTACAATAAAATAAATATTATTATAAAATAAATATTATTATAAAATAAATATTATTATAAAATAAATATTATTATAATTAATACTTCTGTTGAAAGCGACTTTGTTGAGAAACTTTGTGATCAATATTGGAAAGTTAATGAAACTTAATGAGATACAAGTTGGGGGACTAAGACCACCAGCAGGATCTCACAAGCAGGATGAGAGGCAACATGATTTTCTAGATGGCAATATATGAGATTCAAGATAGTGATTGATGACCACAGAGAGCAGCACACGCGCATAACACGCACGAGGCCCTTGCAAGGTCAAGACAGACCTTGATCTCGAGATATTATGTTTCAAAATTATAGCCTCCTTTTATGAATCACACATCACATCAGTGGAGGTCTCCAAATCAATCATGATGAAGGGAATTCAGAAGATCATATTTATTATTATTATTATAACTATTATTTTTATTATTATTATTATCATTTTTATTTTTATTATTAATATTTTTATTATGTTATGTTGTTTGTTTCCTCAGTTTATTGTTAACATTAATATTAATTATACATGTTTTATTCATCATTCATAACTTATTTCAGATGATAATTACATTTTACTAATTATCACATTAAAACGATTATTAATTTATAAATAATAATAAAAAAAATTTTAACGTATTTATAAATTACTGGCTAACATCATCATCATCATCATCATCGTCGTCGTCGTCATCAACATCATCATCTGACCACCACAAAAACCAATCCGTCAGTCAGCTTGGTTAGCTGAAGTGAGTTGATGCAGAATATTTGGCGCCAAAGCCGAGGATTTCCAGCAGACGTCCGATAAGAACAACTACAGCTTGAATCTTACAAACGATCGAACGGTGTTCAGTCGGAATAAAGAATTCATAAATTGAGGAATTGTCCTGTCATGAGTCGAACTGAATGGATGTCATGCAATGCTATCAATAGATGCATGTACGATTGACGTATGAATAACATTCGATGACAGTTATAACGATGACGGCAATAATAATGATAACATTAAACATTTAACAACAACAGTAACAACAACAACAACAACAGTAACAACAACAACAACAACAGTAATAACAACAACAACAACAACAACAGCAGCAGCAGCAATAACAACAACGACCTGTAACCAAGCATTACATAGTAATGAGAACGACACCAGTGACCAAAAATAGTCCCCGCAAATTCCCAACATGGATTGATGGCAACACACTCTCAATTTAAGCGACCAGATGCACCACCACCCAGATGGCCAGAGATCAAACGGCAGATAACAGACGCAGGGACAGACACAGTGACAGATATAGGGACACTGACATACACAGGGACACAGTGACAGACGGAGGGTCAGTCAGAGGCACAAAGAGAAAGACACGCGAAGGAAAAGAACGAAAGGAAGAAGTAAAGGAGGTAAAGAAAATAAAAAATAATAAATAAATAAATAAATAAAAATCCATAAATACAAAATAAACTTAAAAAAATGAATAATATGATAAATCCGTAACTAATAAAATAATTATATTATTTGATAATATCGAGGATGAAATGATGACTCACGCTCTCAATCTGACTTGATCTCTCTTCGAATCTTTCCCAAGCACTGCTCAGCATGACATTGAAAGTTGGGGCAGCTGATGATTATTTATTGAACACAACTGACTGATGGACTGATGTGCTACCTCACTCTCTCATGCACTCGTGCACTCATGCACCCATGCACTCATGCACTCATGCATTCATGCACTCATGCACTCATGCACTCATGTCATTCACGTACAGATGGAGGGCGTGAAGTGCCATTAATTAATTATAAAATGATAATTAATTCAATGTATTGCATTGTTATTAATATATTATTATAATATACTAATACGACATAATATATTATTAATAATTATTTTTTATTATGATAATCAATGATAAGATTAGAATTAATTTATAACTATAATAATTATGCATAATAATTAATGATAGGTTATTGGCGACGCAATCTGCATTATTAACGTTACATTTGTTAAATGTTAATCGCATTGTGAATGTCATTAACTCGGAATGTCATTATCAGTAAGTTATTAACTCATTATCCTCACCTTCAAGGACTCTTTTGTCAGCCTCACCCCTCTGCTCACTGGACATGTCGTTGGATTTCTGGGGCTTGTAGAGATCAGAACGCAGGGAGGCGATGGTGGATTCGGTCGATGACGTCAGCACCAGGGGGGCTTGGGGGCTGCTGGAGCGTCGCTTTTTGAATGGGTGTCTTGAAAATGTCATCAGCGACGATGATGACGACGACGATGACGACGACGATGATGATGATGATGATGATGATAGTGCAGAAGATGAAGAATGCGGACTGCAGGGGAAGAAGCTCATGTTTCAGATTTAATATTCAAGACGATAATTAATTGGACAGCTGATGATAAATTAGTTACTTAATTAAATAATAAATCAGTTACTGACGCTCAAGAAGTTAACTGGTGATTGATTAGTTAACTGGTTATTAATTAGTTAACTAATTAATAGGTTTGTTAATTAGTCGATTGATTATTAATCAGTTAATTAGTGATTAATTAGTTTATTTTTGATTGATTTGCTAACTGTTATTAATTAGCTAACTGGTTATTAAATAGTTAACTGATGAACGATCAGCACATGAAATGAATAGCTACGACACCACAAGAAACTCAATTTTAAAAAACTTTTTAACCTTCTATCGGGGCTCGTTCTCTTCCCATTTCCGTTGACCTCCCTCTGAAAGTAACGACCCCTCTCCAAGTCCATCCGGATGAGATCACCTGGAAACCCGTTGGTGCCCAGCGATCCATTGGAAAGATTCAGGGCTCCACTGAATGGAATGAGAAGAGGTGGAAGATTGGTCAGGGGAGGGGGAAGAAAATTGTGGTGGCGACCGGGCAGGGACGCCCCAAAGCTGGAAACGCCAGAACTGCCACCGTTCTTGGGGGGATTTGAAGGATGGAGGAAGCTGCTGGGTGAGTACCTGTTGTGCTGTATGAGCTCCATTTGCAACAGCGGTAGATTGGCCTGCATGAATGAATAATATGATGTTATAACCAAAAATATAATAATAATCGTAATATTACGGTAATAAAACGACAACAAAATAATTAGAAATTGTAACAACAATAAGATCAACAACAACAACAACAATAATAATAATAATAATAGTAATAATAACAATAATAATAATAATAATAATAGCAACGCAATGAAAGAGAGCATTTTAACAGCAAAGCACATTTTACTGACCCCAACAGTCATAAATCATTCTGAGGTAACACGATATCTATCCAGTATCTTTTATATCGTCATCACCATCATCATCGGCCTCACCATCACCACCACAGCTGTCACCATCACTATCATCACCACAATCATCATCATCAACACTATCTCATCAACACTATCTCATCACCACCATCATCATCGTCATCATCATCATCACCACCACCATCATCATCATCACCACCATCATCGTCATCATCATCATCACCACCACCACCATCATCATCACCACCATCATCATCATCACCATCACCATCATCACCACCACTATCATCACCACCATCATCATTATCATCAACACGACCACTACTACCACCATCATCATTATCATCAACACGACCGCTACCATCACCATGACATTTAAAAAATCACCATCATGATAAACACGGGCACCGTCATTCCTACTGGGTCCATCATCATCGTCGTCGTCGTCGTCGTCGTCGTCATCGCAAGGGAGACAGATGATTAATGAAAGCGAAAGATACGGTCAGTCTGAGTGGAAGATTGAATCCGTAGATAGTCAACCCGTGTAATGGTTTGTACTTTTGGGTAGTACACGTTTGTACGATGGTCTGTACACGATTGTACGATGGATAGTACATGTTTGTACGATGGATAGTACACGTTTGTACGATGGTTTGTACCAACTACAACAACTGCAAGGAACGAACCGAACGAGGAACGTTAAGTAAAGAAAAAAAAACCCGATGATGATTTCCCACTTTCTCTTTCGATTCACTTCATCGTAACACTGGGACTGGAATTTCCAGACCTACTCCCCTTCTCTACGCCTGCCCTACATCCAATGTCCTTCTCCAATTCTTCGAGGATTCCAACTTGTAGTCCCCTCTATTTCTATCTTCTTATTTTTCCTCTTCTCCTCCTTGTATCTCTGGATGTATCTCTGGTTGTATCTCTGTTAGTCTGTGTGTTTCCATCTCTCTTTGTTACAGTTCGCAACATCCGGTTGTACGAACGACAAGTTTCTGGACGACATGAGGTCTGTTGTTGGCGGCCTCATAATTTGGAAGGTGCTGATTTCATTTAGACGATGCTGGCCGTCGATCCACAGATAGCTGTTTGGGTTTGTCTTACAATGAAAGAGCTACTACCATCATCACCATCGTCGTCGTCGTCATCATCACCATCATCACCATCGTCGTCGTCGTCATCATCATCACCATCATCATCACTGTCGTAGTCATTNTTTGGGTTTGTCTTACAATGAAAGAGCTACTACCATCATCACCATCGTCGTCGTCGTCATCATCACCATCATCACCATCGTCGTCGTCGTCATCATCATCACCATCATCATCACTGTCGTAGTCATTACCGCTTGTAATCACGACATCATAACCGTCGTTAGCACCATCTGCTTTCATTTTGATGCGCATGGCCACATCAGAAGCTCGCGCTGGCATGCTTGTCTGTTCGCCATCGCCATCGTCGTCGTCGTCGTCATCGCCATCACCCTCATCACCATAATCATCAACAGGACGCTCACCTAAAAATGACAGAGATGAATGACGACGACGACGACGACGACGACGACGACGATGATGATGATGATGCAGCTGCTGCTGCTGGTGACGATGATGACGATGGCGGTGGTAACAATTGGTAACAGCGCAGCTAAAAAAGTACGATGTGGCACACCTGCCAGGTGGGATTCATCATCAGCTTCATTCCCAGCGACTTCACCATCAATATTTCATATACCAATATTTCATCGTCATCATCACCGACCGGTATCGAAAACTGCCCAACGCAGGTGAAGAAAGACTGGCGACATAAACACTCACGAGCTGTTGAAATGATAACTGGGCCGTGTGGTCGGGCTGGCCAGTACGACGGACATTCACATCAAATTATAATCAACAAATAATTACATGCTAAAAATTAGACGTCGGACACCAGTGGTCGATTAGCGTCCATTGAGTGACTAGATGCTTAGGCCGGTGGTGCTACCACAACGGGGCTCTTATCCGTGATGCCCAAGGTGAGGGTCAATCATTAGGCCATGTGGGAGCACCAGAGGCAGTCAGAGGCGTTTTTTTTTTCCATCATTTATATAGCGCTCCTTCCCAAGGACGCTCGTGGCAGTGCAAGCTGGTTTTAGAACACGACATCTTTCGACTGTTGCCAATAATGTCGCATTGAGGAACAAAATCCTCTGAGCCAACATAGTTGATTGAATAAATACATAATAAGAGTAATCGAGCAAAACAAACCTTGAGGAACGGTACCACAAAAGGTCTCAGCGGGAAGTTGGTCGCTTGTTG
>MPNW01001472.1:46713-58136 GCA_011800805.1 Hirudo medicinalis
ATTGAGGAACAAAATCCTCTGAGCCAACATAGTTGATTGAATAAATACATAATAAGAGTAATCGAGCAAAACAAACCTTGAGGAACGGTACCACAAAAGGTCTCAGCGGGAAGTTGGTCGCTTGTTGGAGTCGCTGGTGGAAATCCTCAACTGAGATTTTGGCATGCTGTCGATCGAAAGATGGAATGATGATGAATGAGTGGAAGAGAATATGATTTGATGATGATGCTGGTGATGATGATGCTAGTACATCGAAGAGAAATAAGTTTCATCCCTGATATAAAGATGATGAAACCAAATAGCAAGACATCGCAAGACGATGTTGCATCTCAAGCAGCCACTTCTAATTCTCTACAGGCTCCATTTTTGGACATGGATGGAAAAGCACATAACGATGATGTCGATGATGACGAAGACGACGATGAGGCACAAGCCCGCACCAAACCACCCCGACCTGACTGATTGAGGGAGGTAGAAAATGGAGGTCGGAACACGAAGAAAGAAAAATGTATTTTCAAAATCAATGGCTTCGAGAAAATCCAACTCATTACCGTTCGAGGTTACCGAGGGAAAGGAGAGATAAGAGCAGAAGGAGAGAGAGAGAGAGAGAGAGAGAGAGAGAGAGAGAAAGGAGAAGATCTTTATTTCAAAAACAGGTGAGAATTATTCACCAGCATCATCATCATCATCACCATCATCATCGTCATCATCATCATCATCATCATCATCATCGTCATCGACGTCGTCGTCGTCTTCGACGGGAGTTCGCTCGGTTCCAAATGATTGCTTTGAACAGGATGGAGAAGGCATTAATGAGGGCTTTCAACTAAAGCAACAATGGCACTGGAGGAGCGGCGGAGGAAGGCGAAATTAATTCATACCGCAGTGAAATCAGCGAACCATCGTAATAACCATCATCCAGGATGAAATAACTGATTGACGCCACTCACAACAAGCCAGTATATCAGGGTCTGGACGCAGTCACCGATCTCCTTCGATATGTCGTTGGCAAACTGCTGCAAAGTGCTCAAGAACCTCTTGAGTTTGTTCAGTTGTTTGGCTGGATCTGCGTCCCTCATCGAATCGTCGCCACCGGGCGAAACCCCCATGCCCTCTTCTCCCTTCTTGGAGTCATCCATGAGCTCGCTTTTGGGGGAGGCGACGCCAAGGCCACCCTCGTCTGACTCTGCAGCCTGGGAATCGAACTTCTGGGGTGAAGCACGCCTGTCCTCGATGTTCGAGTGCTTGATGAGGCTTCCATCCTGGATGGTCGACGAATCCGATGTCTCCTTTTTGATGGCGGCAGAGATGGATTTAAAGTCCGGCGAGAGTTTTTGAGATCCAGCAGCGTCTGTTACAAAGTTGTCATGAGTTAATAAATCATGTTATGAACTGAACACTACTGTTGTTCCAAAGCTATTCTGTCTTTATCAGCAATGATTATTGTCATCATTATTATCAACTATTATCATCAGTAATTCATGACATCGTGGTCACTTTTTCCTTTAAACAGCACGACAATCAATACAATACAATACAATGCAATGCAATGCAATGCAATGCAATACAATACAATACAATACAATACAATACAATTCAATACAAAACATCTGCATTACTTTATTACGACCATAACAACAACATCTTCGAGCTCTTGCAGGCTTCGAGTTATACCAAAAACACAACTAAATCCTCTCAGCTTAAAATGATGACCGTCATTAGAGAGTGGTCGAAACAGACTCTGACAAGGACAACGCCGACCATTCGTTCCTACCAACGACCTCTTAAAACTTTATTCGAGCATCGTGCTTTTGCATTTTTCGGAATTTAGAATTCCTTAGCAAATTCTAGATAATCTCGGTCACATTCATTCCAGGTCCAGTCGTAAGCTGACGTTTGGAATCACTTGCCTTGCGTTTATCATTGAGGAATTATTGGATGGGAAATATAGAAGGACCCAACAACAGCAGTCAGATGATAACCGGCTTATCCGTCGATCCGAACATCCAGGTTAGTTTGGTAATAGGAAGCAGATTATTTGGACGTTCAGGATTAAGTCACTTTAATCTTTAACAATCTAAAGGAATCTCGTGAAAGGTCTAAATTAAGAAGGAATTTTCTTTTCTTTTTTGCAGGAGGGCAGTAGTCATAAAATCAAATACAGGAAAGGATCATCGAGATAGCATTACTCGAAATCCTGAAATATTAATAGTCGTCTGCTAGATAGTTCTAAATCAGGCTACAGTGCCAATTAACCGAAACTGTGTAGCAAGAAAGGAAACTAACTCTCAATGAATGAAAGATAATGAACAATCCATAAACACGTCCATCCAAGCGCACATCCAGACACAGCCGCACGTGCAACGCGATCACACGTCCTGGTGAAGGCATTCAGATGATGTTATTTTTTTGTAATTAGCCACCTAATTGGAAGGTCCTGTATTTTGTAAAAGCTACAATAACAAACACAAACCAGAGAGACAATGACCCTGTCATGTTCTCAAAATATGAAATGAAAAGCAGGGACGTCATTTCGGCTTTTCTCAGGGGGGGTACGGTGGAGCAAACAGGGTGGAGCAAACCCTCGTCGGAGAGATGACTTTTTCTGCTTCTCCCCAAAAGTCAGAAGGGCAACGAGAACTGTAGGATCTGTCTTATTCTCCAATCACGAATTAAACACTTTGTTTTTAAACTACCCTTGAAAAACCAAATCTTGATACAGACAGAGTATCAATCGAAAAGTCCACAAATGCATCGACGCATTGACTTGACAGCTCGAATGCAAATGTTTACTTCAGTCGAATGTATACATCCGAAATCGAGGCTACCTTATGACATTCAGTGTCATTACAAGGGGTTTACCTTGGGCCATGTGGCACATTCCACATGTCGCACAGTTATAAAACATGCCATCGCAACACATAGCTATCAATTCTGCAATCATAAAAAGGGTTCATACTTACGCGACCCTTAGCAGACTGGTGGCTTATTGATCCTTATTACTTAACTACAATCCCACGGTGAACGACATGTGTTCTAAATTGCTTTCCCGTGCAAAAAGCTGGCAATGATTTCTCTGGAACGCCTTCCAAGGAAAGCAGGCATAAAACTTGTTGTTGTTGTTGTTGTTTTTAGGTGTGCTTTCGTGCAGGTTCGTCGATACGACAAGTTATGAACTACGGAAAAATCTATTTTATCAAAGTCGATAAATACGACCTGCTGAATTCCTGAAGTTCGGAGAGCTTTTGTTTCTGCTCAGATCCGTCTGAGCCGCATGGCCGCTGGGAGATTTGAGGGTCTGATCTCGGAACTCTGAAAACAAAACGTTTTACGAGCTACTAACGTCATCGCCACCTTGCACGAGCCTCTACGACCGAATGACAAATCAAAACAGAGCGAATAAAAAAAAACTTTATCGCATCAAACGTGTAGACGTGTAGACTTTTAACTTTTTAAATCTCTTTAATTTTTTATCACATGAAAGCCGACGATGAAAGGACCGACAGAAAAAGCGTTTCGACAAGCGACAAGCGTCGTACGAAGCAGACGACGTCCGGCCGGCCGACCAGCGAAAAGCAAAAACAAATCATGGCAGCTGAAAACGTCATCGCTTGAAGCAATAAAATATGTTTTATTTCATCCCTTTCAAACTGGAACCAGACAAATTGATTGTCGAGTACTAATAAATTCTTTCCCTTCTTTTCGACGTTTTTTTTCCTTGGTTGGTTAGGGTTTTTGAAGAAATTAGTTGCAGATATTAGGACTGGTGCTAATAAGAAACAGACACGCCTTCAGCAAAGATCGCCGGCACTTGGCCGCTGGGGAGACCAAAAAACTATTCCAATCTGCAAATTAAGGATCCTACACCCGTAATGTGCCCGAAGCAAAATCCATCAAACAATCTTTGGCAATTCTTCTTAATTGATAAAAAAAATCATAGATAACGAGATTCGACGGAGATAGCGTTCATTAATGATGATGATGATGATAATTAATAATAAACTAATTAATAAAGAGCTTCTAGGTAAAGACTTAATCTTAATTAGGCGCCCGGATTAAGATAAGAGGAATGGAAGACGATCTAGAACATCCAACGATGAATATTTTGAAGATTAATCAAAATAAGCGCTTTAGAAAGAGATAGTGATAAACTAAGAGAGAGAGAGAGAGAGAGAGAGAGAGAGAGAGAGTGCAGAAGTGAGAGGAGTACGAGCAGGAAATGATGTCAGATTAAATCTAAGATAACTCCAAATAAGAAATCAGCATGAATCCAAGATGGATCGTGCAGACGATTACGAGTGCGTCGACCCTCACTTTAACATCCTGCTGGAGAACAAATAAATTCTTACTTCCATCTGTCTGAATTCCAAAGAAGCCATAACAATGATACTGTGTATCTGTGTGTATCTATTTCATCTACAACCTGTCGGCTGTCTGAAACACTCTGTCGATAATTCTTTTTTTTTTTTAATAATTCTTGTCGGCGTTGCAAATATTTTGGAAAAAGATTTTTATTTTTGTTTTTTATTTTAAACTATGAGAAGTAAGCGGTTTAATTGGCTCCTCTGCTTAATATAATAAAATCTGCCTTGAACGACATCCATGTATTCGAAGCAATATTTAATGACCAATAACTTAATTACCGATAATTAAATTAACGATAATTAATCACCGATAATTAATCACCGATAATTAATTACCGATAATTAATCACCGATAATTTAATTAACGATAATGACCGATCCGAACGGAATTAAAAACCCAATTAAAAAAACAACCAACCAAATCTAAATTGAGAAAGGAAAATTATATCTAACAAACTCCAACTACTATACACCGATGACCATCATCGCCACCATACCCTCGCACCTACCCACTCATCCCTCTCCCCTATCAAAGACACAACAGCACGTGCCCGATGGGAATCAAAAAGGTGGCAGAGCGATCCACAATCCGAGACCGGCCGGAGCCGCCAGACGAGGGAGTACATCTGTAACGTGTAACATTCATTCACACGCGCCACGAGTGGTCTTGAGAATTTTCCGCCCATTTATCTGCTTCTCATTGAGAGCCTGTAACCTCCAGGGTTGGGCAGGGCAGGGCTGTAGAATGGGGGGTAATCAAGAGTAGGCCGGACTGCAGAATGGGGTAAGCGAGGGAAGGGAAGGGCTGTAGAATGGGGTAACCGAGGGAAGGGCTGTAGAATGGGGTAACCGAGGGAAGGGCTACAGAATGGGGTAACCGAGGGAGGGGTAGGGTGGCAGAGTGGGGAAATAAGGGGCAGGGGTAGTTTTGGACCCTGATTTTACGACTTGGTTTTCCAAAGATACCAATTCACTTCTACCATAGCATGTGTCGTTTTCATGTCTGCTTACTGCAAACTCGAAATTATAATTTCGCAAGATGTATTTTTACTTTATAATTATTATAAATATAAATATTAGATAATATGATACTGAAGTAATAAATATTATTATTATTGATTAATATGACCATAATTACATTATCGCCTGACCAATGCTATTGAAGGCTCACAAAGGCTATGATGATAATGATAATCCATGGTTGTGACGACGACGATGATCATGAGAAACTTGATGACGTAATAATAATTAATAATAATAGTAATAATTATAATATAATAATAATAAAGTAATAATAATAATAATTAAAATTATAATAATTATTATAATAATAACCATAATAATAATAATATAATAATAATAATAATAATAATGATGATGATGATGATGATGATAATAATAATAATAATAATAATAATAATAATAATAATAATAATAATAATAATAATAATAATAATAATAATAAGCTACAGATAGACAAAGAATCGTAACCCGTGAGAAATTCATCTCAGACAGAAAAATCCAGCAGTCTGATCAAGACGCTGAAGAATGAACAGAGAAAGACAACACCTGATCAATGGAAAACCACTACAGGTTGCCTATTCCATGTTAAGATGGGTGGATGGATGGATAGGATGAGTGAACTGATATATGAGTGAGTCGATGGATGAATGAATGAATGGATGGATGGATGGATGGATGGATGGATGGATGGATGGATGGATGGATGGATGGATTTATTGATGGATGGAAGGATGAGATGGGATGTATGAATTGATCGATGAATGAATGAATGAATGTAGAAGAAAAATGTAGATGGATTGACTATTGGATTGATGGGTAGATGGACAGATGAGTGGATGGATTGAGTGATTGACGAACGTTTGGATGAATGGATAAATAGACAGACAGATAGGAGTGAAGAAGAAAATCCGAACAGAACAGCTGTGTGGTTTCTCATATCAAGTGTGTAATTTATAAAGGCCGCTCAATGGTTTTTATTAACGAATAATAACTAAGTCTGATGACGACGACGGTGATTATTATGACGATAACAACGAAGACGATGACGATGATGATGATGATGATGATGACGACGACGACGACGACAAGGACGATGTTGATGATGACGATGACGACAAAGGCGATGTTGATGGTGATGTTTATGATGGTGATTGTGATGACGATGATGATGGCGATGATGATGACGATGATGTGGACGGCGACGACCGCGGTGATGAGGATGATGACGACGCCTGTGCATCAAAGTATATATTTGCATCAGAGGCCTGCGAATTCTACATCTGTTCATGTGAAACCCTCAATGTGATATTGAGAGCCATGTGGGAGGCAACATAATATTATCAAGAATAAATAATATTAATAATAATACAATAATAATAATAATAGTAATAATATAAACATAATAATAATATAATAAAAATAATAATAATGATAATAATAATAATATAATAATAATGATAGTAATAATAATAATAATAATAATAATAATAATATTAATAATAATGAATAGAAATGGATGTATGTATGGCGATAGATGGGATAGTTGTATTCCTGTTATGAATTATGGCGCTTGAAATGGAAGCCATCCACGACGAATTAATTGGAAACACTCCAGGCTCCAGCGTCTCCGTATGTCTCCCTCTGTCCATCCATCCATCTCTCAATCCATCCATCAATTTGTCATTCACTCATTCACTCACTCACTCACTCACTCATTCATTCATTCACTCACTCCATCCGTTCATCAAATGAACCATGCTTCTAACCATCACACAATCCATCCATCAATTTGTCATTCACCACTCATTCATTCATTCATTCATTCTTCATTCATTCATTCATTCACCCACTCATTCATTCATTCACTTCATTCATTCATTCATTCATCATCATTCATCATCATCATCATCATCGAAACCNCACTCACTCACTCACTCACTCACTCACTCACTCATTCATTCATTCACTCACTACATCCGTTCATCAAATGAACCATGCTTCTAACCATCACACAATCCATCCATCAATTTGTCATTCACCACTCATTCATTCATTCACCCACTCATTCATTCATTCATTCACCCACTCATTCATTCATTCATTCACCCATTCATTCATTCATTCATTCATTCATTCACCCATTCATTCATTCATTCATTCATTCATTCATTCACTCATTCATTCATTCATTCATTCATTCACTCATTCACTCCATCAGTTCATCGAACCAACCATCCAATAAACCATCATCCCATCTCGATCCCCGTGCACAGGTCCACAGATGGATATCCGCATCCACAGACTTACGGAATGCATGATAACTTGTAAATTGCCCGTTTAACGAATTTCCAAATATTTCCATGCGCTTGTAACAAGGTAGATCTTGTACACACATTTTCCTGCTACCCTCCGCCAATGTATGACCAGCGAAGCGTGACGACACTGGAGTTCCCCATTCATCCATCTAGTGGCGTAGCTAGGGGGAAGGGGGCGGCCGCCCTGCCTATGGGGCGCCAAAGTAATAATGTTTAGGGGGGCATCAAATTATCAGTTTCGTCAGGGCGCCGAGACCTTTAGCTACGCCTGTGCGTCCATCCGTTCATAGAAACCGCTCCCTATCTACTACATCATCTCTCCTGGCCATTGGCCTCGCCCCGACGCCCTCTCTCCAGTTTCGGGCGGCATCTCTCCTTGTCAACGACCCCCTTCCGGTTGGAGACTGGCTGAAGAGGACTTTAAAGTGGTAAATCAATGATTATTTATGGAAAGTAAACAAAGTATTTGCGCCGATGGACATAAAACACACACCTTCGACGGATAACACGATCCAAGACCACGGGATCTGTTCTTCTCTTTCTCTTTGCACGTCCGCCTATCCATCAATCCATCCATCTTCTAACGATATATCAATCCATCCATTCATCTACTTACCCTTGTATCAATCCATCCATCCAATCATCTACTTACCCATGTATCAATCCATCCTTCTACTCATCCATATATCAATCCATCCATCCTTCTACTCATCCATCCATCTACTCATCCATGTATCGATTCATCCATCCTTCTACTCATCCATGCATCAATCCATCCTTCTACTCATCCATGTATCCATCCATCCTTCTACTCGTCAATTCATCATTTCATCAGTAGTTGTTTGGTAGAAAATGGGTATGAGACTATGAGAGGTTGATGACGATTCATTCATGGAGCAGGAGAATTGCATAAGGATGACATCACTTTCATAACGTGATGATAGGAGGGAGGACCATGCTGAAGAAAGGCATCTCCATTTCCATTTTTCCCGCCAAAGGTGATGTCGTCTGAGCTGATCGTCGTGGTTGAAACTCCGTCGTCGACGCCATCACCGTCAACGTCATCGTAGTCATCATAATTTTTAATAACATTAAGAAATTTACACGTAATCATAAATATAGGATATAATGAGATTTATATATATTTTTATATATATTTTTGCATTCTTCCAATTTCCATGAATCTGACCAAGATGGACGGACGGATGGATGAATGGGTGGATGGAGGGAGGGACGGACGGATAGATCGACGGTTGGATGGACGAATTGGTAACTGACCGGATAGACTGAGAGCGTCTTAAAGGTCAAATTCCGAGAGTCTAAAAGGTTGATGAAGTGCTGGAATGAAAGAAGAAAAGCTAGAAAAGTAAGAAGCTCATTCAGATGACGTTCACGTCTTCCTCTCCGCCTCCATGGCAACTAGCAGGTGCTACAGATGGCGACCAGCTGCTCCTGATAGCATCACACCAAGGAATTTTTCTGGCGCCATAAAATTATTCCTCCATCTTTCTTTCGTTCATTTTCGCTCCTCTTTCACTCTCTCTCTCTCTCTCTCTCTCTCTCTCAGAATGTCGCATAGTCGTAGTTAGTTGTTCAATTGTCTGTCAATATCCTTATTTGTAAATCCAACAATTTTATCCATTCATCCATCCATCCATCCATCCTTCCATCCATTTACTAACACATACATCAATCTATCCATCCATCCATCTACTAACTCATACATCTATCCATCTATACATCCATCCTTCCATTCATCCTTCAATTCATCTTTCCATCCATCCATCCATCCTTCCATGCATCCATCCATCCTTCCATGCATCCATCCATCCTTCAATCCATCCATCCATCTATCCATCCATCCATCCATCCTTCCAGCAACCTCTCCTTAAGCAAAGGAAGCGAAGGCAACAGTCATTCATACCAAACCATTACACCTGTGCAACTCCATTATTCTGATGCCCGCGACGATGATGATGACGATGATGATGATGACGACGACGACGTCGACGACGATGATCTCAGTGTCCATTCAAAAATTGCACTTCATAGCATCAACTAAATACGCTCCTATGGATTTAAAAAAATTCACAAATGCACTGATGAATGTATAGACGAATTATCGGATGAATGAATGAATGAATGGAGTCACGGAGCGTTCGGATGCATGCATGCACCGACAAATGCATGGAAAACGAACGAATGAGCCGAATATAACATAACATAACAACGCAGTAGACTGATCAACCACAAAGACTCGCTGGTTTCGGTTCTCCAAAACAATCTTCATTCCGGGAACGAAGAGCTCTGGAAAACTTGGAGAAGGAGTCGTGTCTTCGGTAACGAGTTCAAGACCCACGCTGATTCCTCCTTTGAAGTCATGCATGTGGCATAAGCATATGAGAGGTGTGCTCCTGTTTACGGACGAGCGAGTGATGGATGAGTGAGTGAGTGAGTGAGTGAGTGAGTGAGTGAGTGAGTGAGTGAGTGAGTGAGTGAGTGAGTTAGTGAATGAGTGGAGGGTGAGTGAGTGAGCAATAACGAACAATTGACTAATTAATTATCGACAAATTGATGAATGTGGAAAGGATGCAAAATAGAACTCATAAAGTTAATTGGAGAGAATTTAAAAATAATTGAACTAATTGACAATTGATTATTGGTTGCCTCAACAAATGGGTGGCTGAATGTCTTGGTGAATGGTCGGCCGGACAATTGAGTGTCATGATAAGTGAATGAATGGATGGATTTATGGGTGGATGATTGGATGGATGGATTTATGGGTGGATGAATGGATGGATGGATTTATGGGTGGATGAATGGATGGATGGATTTATGGGTGGATGATTGGATGGATGGATTTATGG
Source organism: Hirudo medicinalis (assembly GCA_011800805.1). Classification (NCBI taxonomy): domain Eukaryota; kingdom Metazoa; phylum Annelida; class Clitellata; order Hirudinida; family Hirudinidae; genus Hirudo; species Hirudo medicinalis. The sequence continues at coordinate 57,283 of MPNW01001472.1, forward strand.
GTGGATGATTGGATGGATAGATTGCTGATGGATGAATGAATGGATTGATGGTTGATGAATGGTTGAATGGATGGACAGATGGATGGACGGACGAACAAAGAAAGTAAAAGAATGCCAGGAAGCAGAACAAGAAAGGCGAACGAGTTACGATGAGAATGACTGCAAAGATGGAGCGAATCTTATCTACTCTTAACAACTTGAAGTGTCTCCTTCTCTTGGAGGTGTCTTGGGTCGAGTGAGACAAATCGATGCCAAGACTTTTGAGGGGGGAACAACCTCCTCTAATTGGTGGGGAGGGGCTGAGAGGCTGATATAGAGAGTAGAGTGATGATGGTGGATGATAATGCTTCATCGTGAGATGGGGAGTTTAACAGCCAAAGAAGACAATGGTCGATAAGATGGTGTAATCAGTCATTCATTCATTCATTCACTCATTCACTCACTAATTCATTTATCCGGATCTTTCAGTCATTCCTTCGTTCGTTCATTCATTCATCCATCATTCCTTCCTTCGTTCATTCATTCGTTCGTTCGTTCGTTCATCCATCTATTCATTATCACGACCCTCGAACTAAACGCTCTTTCATGACAAATAAAAACATGACACCAGGGTTTTTGCTGCCGTTTTGGCTTTCTTATGGTTAAGACGTTCATTAAATGCTTTAAGGAGGAATGAATGAGTGACTGAGTGAGTGAGTGAGTGAGTGAGTGAGTGAGTGAGTGAGTGAGTGAGTGAGTGAGTGAGTGAGTGAGTGAGTGAGTGAGTGAGTGAGTGAGTGAGTGAGTGTCTGGTGAGTGATAGAAGGATGAGACTGAAATGAAAGACTTCAGACACTTTCAAACGGCAATCAAAC
>MPNW01001474.1:0-11414 GCA_011800805.1 Hirudo medicinalis
TTATTCTACAAGTAAATAAAAAAAGCCTTACTTAGACAGGTATGCATGGTTCAACCCACATGAAGCTTAAGGGGAGGCAACATTAGCATTTTAATGCCTAACTTATTAACATACTGCTACACCTGCCCAGAATAATTACAACCTGACAATCACAAGAATTGTCATCTATTTGCAATTGATGTGAATGTCTAATTAGTCTAACAAGCTTAAATAGATACTTTCATGCTCATCAACAAAATGTCTGAGCTCCAATTAAGCAGTACATTCACGTTAAATGGAAAAGAACAATAAAGATCTTTAAAGCAAAAGTTACATCTGCAAAACCAACCTGAACTTCAACAACATGGATTGAATCCCAGCATCCCTTGATCTTGTTGGACCCATCACCAGCCTTCTTTATCAAGATGACTCCAGCAAATCCGTGATCCAAATCCCACAGGTATACTGAGGATACACCTCCTTCGTAATACCTTTAACATAATTTATCATAAATCACCAAATATCAACCCATTGAAACCATAAATTATTGATGGTTTTGGAGTTACAAAGTCTCATGTTTTCGATTTAAAAAAAAAACAAACCATAAATAAATATTCCATTTAAAATGGAATATTGTCAGTTGCAAAAACAATCACAAATTATAATGTATGAATGTCAATAGCTGACCGAGTAACTAATCCCAGGATCATCAAAATTCGTGAGCTAGGGCTTGCAAACGCATCAATGAATAGATCAGAACCACATGCATTACCTTGACAACTATAAATGCATAATTCAGTGCATAGAGTCTCACAATTAACGGCAGCTTAACAAAACAAGTGCTTCATGAGCAGACTGGAGTAATGAGATAAACAAATTCAAGAGCCAACCAATCACAATTGTGAAGGAAGGAAAGTCAATTGGATGGTGGTACTCAATATAGGGACTCTTAACAAGAGAGGCAAATAAAATGAAATGACTGCAGCAATATTGCGTCATCATCATCATCACTACCATATCATTATCATCATCATCATCAACAGCAATATCATATTATCATTAGGCATAGTGAAATTAAAAAACACTATTAATCGCAATTACAGCAATAAATTAGACTAAAAATTCAATTCAGGTGTCAGGAATTGGTCGCACTCATCGTGACTCAAGCTTATGACATTCATTATGAACATGATTAGCAACGCCTACGTTACTACAGACAAGTAATATTACCAATGGAATGTTATAGCTCCATCAAATAGTTGATTGATTACTTAAGGAATTGTTATTCAAAAGTTAAAATTAATTCTTTCATTATTTGGAGACTAAAATCCAGTGCAGTACAGTACTTATTGAAATATCTTAGTTTGNTTATAGCTCCATCAAATAGTTGATTGATTACTTAAGGAATTGTTATTCAAAAGTTAAAATTAATTCTTTCATTATTTGGAGACTAAAATCCAGTGCAGTACAGTACTTATTGAAATATCTTAGTTTGGCCGATAAAAAAATATATTGAGAAGATCTAGCAGGTTGGACTGCAATTTCTACTCAAACACAAGTCATATGATGAACAGATGAGATGTTTGAAACCCAACAAGGGATTCACAACTAATTTGAACCAGACAGCACTGACCTAGACTCACATAATCATCCTAATTCACAAATAATATTCTGCAGATAACAGACAAATAATATCATTTCATTTCAAAGCTTATTTACACAGCCATTACTGTAGGAAGACTTATCACTGTCTGACCTTGGCCAATTTTCTGCTAGTAATTTTGTGGGAAATAAGGATTGAAGTGATTGATGAGACAGTGGATCACACATCACATGTAAGCAATTGGCTGACAGATATTGCGACTTAATTAGCAACTTAAGTATATTAATATCCCATTAAGTTTAAATATTTAAGACAATAATTAAAGATTTCATTACTGACCAATTACTGACCAGTTTGGCGTAAAACCAGTATTACGCACTGTAAGTAACATTTTATCATGCTCTTGCACTAGCAGTATTCATGGGAGTGAATAGTAAAACATTACAAACCATTACTGGGTTTAAAGAGAGGAAATGAATAAGGTCACAAAAGATGAAAAAACTTCATAATAAAAATTGTCCTCACACATTCAAAGCAACAGAAAGTTGTTAATGCTTGTTATTATCATCATCATCATCATCATCATCATCAAACACCTTCGCCAATTAACGACTCAAGTACTCATCAGGTTCTCAAAAGTCACGGGATTTTAAACCTCATTGGTGATGGTTAACTTTAATGCTTAACAGTAATAATGTTAATAATAATTGCTATTATTAACAATTAACATGTGTTATTATTATTTATTAGTTGTTTTGAATATTTTTAATATTTAACTCAGGGCACAATAAGGGTTAAATTCAATTAAGGACTCCCCTCTCTGTCACATAAACATGACACATCAACCACTAACTCATCAGTCATTTTGAAATCAATCGACCATTCCATCAAACTAACATGTCTCTGTACTGATCAAAGGCATTGTTGGCCTCGATCTCCAACTTCCTCAATCTCTCTGAAGGCATGGCACCATCTTCCAGTGGGGGTTCGTACTGGTTGGTCCATGGAGATCTTAAATATGAAAGAACAATATTACATTGATTGCATTATAAACATTTATAAGCAGCTAAATTGCATTTATTTGGAATTTAATTGTCAGTCCGTAATTTCACCTGACACCTTTAAAAACTAAGGATTAAATTAGTGACAAATGAACAAATTATCACCCACGATTTGATAAAACTGATGCTATTAAAGAACTCCCAAATGCTATCAAAGAGTGTCGGAGGAGTTTGGATCGACAACAGAAGACAACTGCCTCAGAAGCAGATGCAAATTGAAGACTGATTAAGCAATCATGAAAAACTTTCAAATGAGATTAAAAATAATGCCATTCTTGAACATCACATAAAAATTGCACCAGACGACATTTCTCATAACAGTTTGTTTTACAATTTTGATTGAAATGGTAAAAAATGGAACCATAATAACACTTAACCACAGAATTTAATTAAGATTTAAATCAAACGATTATCAAAAGATAATATTAATGAAATAAAAGGTTGAGTCACCAGCACTTAATCATTTAAAGGATATCACTCTGAAACAAATTTAAGTATTTTTTTAAATATCCAAAATACTCCAAACAGCACAAAAATCAAAAAGCAGTAAACAAGAGACAAATAAAAATATTTCCCATCCTCAATAAGGTGCAGTAATGGAAATCGTTTTGAATGACTTTCATGATGTTGCTCTATTTTATCACTCATCCAATTATAACAAGTGGTTGGAAAAACCCAACCAATCTTTACAAGAACCCACAGCAAATCTTAATAACAGGCCCATCACTCTAGCCACCTTACTCTTGGTTAATTTGACGGGCAGGACAAACCTCCCCGACCCGAAATATTTACATTCACGTCATGAAATTCTGATTAAAATAACAAATTACCACTTTAAAACAATTTTATTCAGAAGTATGAAATGCAAGTTTGTCTAAACTAAGTCAGGTCGTCCAAATGGGTTGCATTCCCGCACGCAGCAGTAACGCTGCGTGTTCGAAACCCGGCCTGCACCGCTGCAAGCACCCTTGGGAAGGGTTGCTGTATAAATGGTTAACAAAATGTGCCTCTGATGCTATGCATGTGATGCTACATAAATGAAGTACATTTACATTTTACAAGTAATTTTACATTTATTTGGATTTTCAGCTAGAATAATTCTGAATGAAGTTAGCAAATGATTAAAAAAAAAGTTGAGATAACTGTAAAGATATATTAATACCAATAATCATTAGTCTGAAGTTATCACACTTATTTATTAATTTGGGACTGTAATGTCTAGCAGGACTAGTAAACAATTTAAATGACAAGACTTACGAGAAGCTCGACAAGTATTTAAACTCGGTTAACTTCAACTGAAGTAACAAGCACTAAATTCATCAACAAACTCACATCAGACTCAAATCTATCACATTCATTCAAACACCAATGAAATTATCTTCAAAAAGCAACAAGTATCCAGTTCAACAAGTGCAATAATTTTAAAGTTATAATGTCTTAGAATTTCTCAATGCTTTTAAAAATTGTCATCCAACCTGTAAGAGTCACCATCCCTGTTGTAGTCGCAGAGCAAATAATCCTTTCCTGCCTCTTTATCAGTCACAATTTTGAGAGGTTGATCAACTGATGATAACAAATCTTCACATAAATGTGGCACCTGCAAAGTTTATTCCAGATCTGTAATCTGTTTAGTTTTTAATCTTAGTTCTACTAAATTAAAGAACTTCACACATTTAATCATCACTCAAATAGATGAAATATTGCCACAGTAAAGATCAGTTATGAAAATTTTAATTAAAGATAAATATGCTGGAAGCAAGTATTTCTCAAGAGCAGAAAAAAGCAAATCTTCAGTATAATTTGCCCCCAAAATATTTACAAAACCAAAAAAACTATTTATATTCAAAGCAAATGAATACTTGATTATTTACAAGTGGAAACTCACTAGATCAATAAGGTCGGAGAGATTTTTTTCTATTTTTTGAGGAGGCAACCTTCGCATTAAGTCCAAAGCACAATCTAGTTGATGTTCCATGTTTCGGGACTCAGAATTTTGCGTTAAAGCTATCGAGAATGATTAGTGGAAAATTAAACAAAATCCTCTCGGTAAAAGTTATCCGCCTCCAAAATAAAATATAAAAGCGCAAACAGCTCACCGAAAACAGGAAGAGCAATCGACACAGGTGGAGCGACAACAAGGCGAATATTCTGCCCTTAGTTTGCTCGTTTATTTCGACGAATTTAATCTCCAAAATCTTTCGAATGGAGTTGGGTTTAACAATGATAAATAGAACAATTAGACTGCAATGACTAAAACCGAGCGCAGAGTAACTAGGATGTGATAGCCAACCGACCAATCACAATGCACGGGGGCCTTCAGATTACAATGAAATTTCTTTAAAAGGCAATTTCTTGTTGTCATATCCATGAATCATTCAAATCTGAAAATATAAACTGTTTCAGTGGTAAAATGTTTTTTAAATTATTATTGCCAATAAAATTATTTTGTCGTCAATGTTGCAATACTTTGATAGCATTCAAAATATCAGTATCTTCGAGTTCAATGTTTTTTTTTTGCAAATTTATTAATCATTACATCATTAATATTACAAAAGGACTGCCCGAATTTATTTATCAGTATTTAGAATAGCTCTTTTCGATTGCCTTTAAAGATGTTTTAGAATTAAATGGATTGACTGCAAAATTCAACCACCACTTAGCCAACCCAGGCAATAAAAATAATAATTCAACCATTCATTGACATGCAGGTTGGCCGAATGGGTTGTGTTCCTGCATGCATGGTCTTAATACCAACAGTCGTAAGTCGTGTTCTCAACCCAGCCTGCATCGCCAGGGAGCACCCTCGGGTAGGGGCAGTACATAAATGGTAGATCGATTAAAAGTGCCTTCACATCCCATTCGGATACATAAGACACTCAAAAGATCGGCTAAATTCATGTAAAACCGCTTAAATTTTAAGCAAATCGAAATGCTCCAGCCATGCAGCAGACTCTAATAAGATAACGAAATCTAGTCAAAATAGGCACTGCGGCTCATGAAAGAACGTTCCCAAGCTTGGGTGGTGGCCTCAATTTCCTGTTATGCACCCCCCAGAGGTTAGAGGTAAACAAAACTTTACTCCATGTACAGAAAGTTGTCAAAAGGAAAGCATCGGCTTAGAAATTTGATTTAAAAAACGCGACAAAGTGAAGGTGTTTCAACGAAGTTGTTTAATTGGTATTTGTCAGTATTTCATGCAGGCAACTTAGGGGGAATTTTTTAAAATCATTTCAATGTACGTTTAATTAAAACATTTTAGAAGATTACTTTCAAAAGCAATTCTCATTCGAAGGATTTGTTCACAAAAACGGTATATGATGAAGCCAAGTGCTAAACAGCTTCCGGCTCACTTCATATATTCATTTAATGAAATATTATCTCATTAATATTACATTTTTTATACTTTATTTTATAAAGGCCTCATTTTATATTAACAGATATGGATATTCATCAATTAATATTCAATTAATATATAACCTTTTAATTTGCCAACCAGGGCTAACAGTAATGTAAAGTATTATTTCACTTAATTTAAAAAATGTTATATAAACAAATAAAAAATATATTATTCAAGTTTTTATTTTTTAATTATTTCTGGGAAGGCATTTGCGTTATCGATCGCCCACCACTCTAACTTTTAAACTCCCAAAAGTCAAGAGGTCTGGATGAAATAGGGGAGAGTTGCTCTGCATGGACCCTTGATTGGAACAGCCCTATAACTAATAATAGAATTATTTTTAAGACTGAATTTAGAAATGAACGTAGCCTCCATAAGATTGTAAAGCCTTAGGCAGACTTATTGCTTTCCTGATTTTAAAAAGCAGCAAAATAAATTAAAATTTGTTTTTCGTCTGTATTTCATGTATTTTATTATTTTAAGACTATATTATAAAACAGTTTTATTAAAATTAAAAAAAGGGTATTTTTTATATTTTAAATCCTAAAGTTAAGTGAAATTGATTTATGTTTCGTTGTTGCACTGTTCCAATCAAGATAGACTAATGTCTTTGTTGATTCGAAATGTTACCTTTATAATATTTTTACCATTAAATAAAACATATAATTTGAATAAAAACTTTATTTAGGTAGCAAATAGAATGAGTGGGAAATGGTCAACTCAGGATCTTCAAAAGGCTGGATCTACAGTAAGGCGTTGTGATACGGGATTGTATGAAGCAACAAGATCCATTGGTTTACCGAAATAAACTCTTTCGAGCCACTTAAATGCTAAAATCAAAATTGTAGATGAAAGGAAGTTTCACGGGCATGTTTGAATTTTCTCAACTGAAATGTAACGTAAACTAGTTGAACATTGTGTATCACTGGAGTGGATGTAATTTTGGATTGAGAATAGATGATTTGCATCAGTTGACTTGTCAATCTTCTGAAGCAAATCAGATTGAACATAATTTTAATCAGGCATCAAGCATGGCTGAAAAAAAGTGGTGTTATTCTTTTACGCGAAGACACCTCGAACTTACGAGATTACGAGAACCAGAAGCGAATTCTATGGCACGAGCTTTTATATATATTTTATCAAATCAGCCTAATTTTTTGAAATTCCAAATCATCTTAGTTATGCAACGGACTTTAATCAAATAAATAGCCTAATTTTTTGTTACTTTTACCTCTGTAAATTAAACCTAGTGGTTTAATACTTATTTGTTGTGCACCTGTAATATGATATGGTAAAATGCATTCACATAGTAATACATAATTTATCAAAAGAGCTACAGAAGTAAATTTATGCAAAATTATTCCATTCAGAAAAAGCTCTCCCCTTCTGTCTAGTGTTATTTCACATTAATTTTTTTTATGTTGCATTTGTGATCAATTTGATTTTATCTTAGATGTTTCCATTGTTTTCAGATAGATGAAAACTTCTCCAACATTGCCAAAACTTAGTTGACTTGACTTTGTAAGTCTCGAAAATTATTGTCTCTGAATCTTCCACAATTTTAATGAGTTGAAGCTTTTAGAAGACTTCGCCAGATGCTCCAGTCCGTAAGAAGAACAAATTTAGACAAATTCAATTCAAAGTCTCACTTTCTTTAGGTTTATTTATTTTTTAGTAAGTTAAATTAATTAATGATTAATGGAACACAGAAGTTAATCAAGTAGAAAGAAATTTGTTATAATTAAAACATAAATGCTTATTTATAAATGCAAAAGCCTGCATTTATGATAATGTAATTCTGTCAAAATGTCCATCACTAAATAAAACAGATATTATTAACACACATCGGGATTTCAAACTTTAAAAATTTACTGCCTAGCAAATAATATTATGTTATTCTGCAAAATTATAAAATTCATAAAAAAAAAGATGTTATCGTAGACAAATAATTGCTTCTGGAAATTGAGTTAGACAATCAATAACATTGCATTTCAGCAAAAATTGATAAAATGTATTAAGCAGTTTGGGTATACCTTGATATTGGCAACAGATGTTTAACATCATGGAAGACGTTTTTATTTGCTCAGTAATGATTGCAAACCAATTCACAAGTTTCACTGCGTTAATAATATTATTGTTATTACTATTATTATTGTAATTATTATTCGTTAATTTTATTATTATCATCACTAATTATTAGTACGAAACATCACGGAAATCGAATGGTAATTATTAAATAATTAAATTTATTATCAAAAAATGCAAAAGTGAAAGAACAAATTTATAAAATGTGACAAGGTGCCCTACTCTCCCCTACATGGTGAATAGGTAACTTGTTATTTATTAGTACCCATCATTTTTTTCAGAGGACTAATCCTGGAACATGAAGCAATTGTGTAGCTTAAAATGGTTTACTATGTAATTTAGCTAGCTGCATGAAATTTAATATTAAGACTCGTTTCATGTCCGCGTTTTCTGTTTGAAACAAATAATCTTAGCAAATCTTAGCAAAATACCTCAATATGTCAAGAATCGTGAAATTTCAGATAATGATCCCATTAAGAAATGTCCTTTAAGAAGTTCATCGTCATCGACCTAATTGATTGTTTTTCTTTTCTTAATTTTCAAAAAATTAGGCAGCAATGTGATGCATTGAGAAATTACTTAATCGTTTTTAGAACACAAAATAGTTTAAACTGCTTGCAAATTAATTTTATGCCGACAAGGTTTGTGATAATTGATTTTTTTGCTGATTAAGTTGTTGGGGGTTTGTTGCTTTGTTTTTTTTATAATTTTGCTTCTTTTAGTATTGTGTGTTGTGAGATCCGTGCTTATGAATAATTATTAATAATAATTAATTAATAATAATTAATAATTAATAATAATAATTAATAATTATCATTATTTATTTATCCCATAATTATTTGCGTCCTTCATATTCAGCCAGCTACTTGCCCTCAATGAACTGGGTGCTTAGGAGGGCGCTCCCTCAACGGGACTCGAACCCATGCTGCATTGCGAGGAGCGAAGTATCTAGCATTAGGCAATGAGAGAGCACAAAGCTTCTTGCTCCCAGTAGCTCTCGAGTTTAATGCTCGTATGCGATTTAGGAAAAGGTGAAAGTTGGAAAACCTGAAAGTTGAAAATAGCACAGTTGACCTACGAATGGCATAGAGAATGACGTGTTCAAAAAAGTCGCTACCGTTCACAATTTGGGAGTGCTTGGGACAGACAAACATGTATTTTCTGTTTTATATTATAGATTTGCATAAGTAACAAGCCCCACAACCGACTGTTTTAACACACAGTTATAATAGAAAAGCCTGTTCACTCGTGATCGTGATCACCTCCTTGCAGAAGGCAATCTGAAAGTCCTCCTTTAGCTGCTCAGTTGGGTTCTCTAGTGAAAAAAAAGAACATTTGTCAGTTACGCTGAGATATCGATGTCAAGAATTCATGTTAAAAGTTGTTCGACTGGTTTTGTCGCTATAAGTGAAGCAAGTGCCCTTAGGACCAGGGCTTTCTATGAATGAGCCACGAACCAGTGGTGTATGCTAAGGGCGATATATAAATTGAATTGTAATTACGATAACAGATAATGCGCAATGCAATCCACTGATAACAATGGAGCTGTTGAACTAAAGAAACTGCATTCCCGAACAAACTCACAAAATGTCAGCTCTCTCCTTAAACTGGGGCAGGAATTGTTCAGCAGTCGTATCGCAAGAGGTAATGTCAACGAAAAACTTGCGATTGTCTAAATCTTCGGAAACCACGCCATAGAACTCCGTGTTGAGTCCCAGGATCGTTGTTATGAATGAACCATGCACTTGCAGGGGGTGCTTTTGGCTTTTATTAGCCTTGATTATCCATTGAAATTCCAACTCAAAGAAATTATGAATCATCACTGTCTTTCGCAAGCCTCCTGGAAACTCAGTGCTGGTCATTTGCGGCTGTTCGTAATTTGTAATCTGGTTAATGGATAAAAATGTTTCGTTAAAAGATGCCAAGGTTACTGATTAATTGTATTTTAATTTTATAAATCTAAAATCTTAATCATGTTTTTTTTAAATATTTTTATTTGCGAATTAAAGATATTTGTTTATTATTAAGTTTAATTTTAATACTTGTTACCCAAACATACAAAGTTTATTAAAAACCTTCAAAGCCCAAATGTAAACAGTCAAATTTTGCGACTTCAGATAATATCCTTTGAAAAACGGGATGCTACCATCTACCATCTCTAATGTTCTTTCTATATTTATTCTCAAGATTTTCTGATTTCAACAAAAAAAGTAAAATCAGCTTTTGAATTAAGGACGAAATTTGTGGGATTCCAATGCTGTGCTCCGTTGATCATAGAATATTTGTCAGTTGGTTGAAAATAATGTTGAATGTATGTCAAATGTTGAAATATACTTAACAGTGACCTTTAACCTAATTAATTACATCAGAAACGATAAGTTCAAAGTTCAAATGGCAATCACGAGTCGAATTAAGAGCAGTTCTCACCAATGGTATCACAGAACAAAATCACGAGGAAGGTCAATATCAACGTTTTCATCGCGTTGCTTTGAATCAATATGTATAACAAAACATTAAAAAATTCACGTTTGTCTTTGTGGGCATTAAAAATTATTTAAAAGATAACTAACATCTGTACTTATTTAATATGAAATCCATATATTAGTACTTAATGTTAGATCGCTATTTTGCTAAATATTTAAAAAGCCAATTACGAAGAGGATAATAAAATATCTCATATAACTGCCAATTATCCTTAATCATTTCGATTATAAAAAAATAATAACTATGACTACGAAACTGTCACAAAATAGTTTAAAATTAAATATTTGCTAAGTGCTGCTGCGTGGCAGAGAAATAAATAAATATGATTGAAAAATTCTTACCTCCCTCGTCTTAACAGAACAGGAATTCGAGAAATATTATATTTTTATTAACTTGTAAAGGAATAATTCTAGCAGACAATAAATGCAAACAATGGCAACTGACAACAAAAAAAATGAACTTTCTTAAGGCGATATCAATTCAATGATACTGAGAGTTGAGAGTTTCGTGAATTCATCAAAGTATTGATTAGCAGGCCATGCAGCCATTAAGCGAGGTGCGCAATATCAACAGATGAAAAAATGTTAGAGTTTAAAGTTGGCAAAGAAATATTTTATTAATATAATTTTATTCATCACGTTTGTCTCATAAATAGAAATTAGGAAAGCAAAGACGCAAATTTATTTTTATGGTTTTTTTGTTAATATAATTTTATTCATCACGTTTGTCTCATAAATAGAAATTAGGAAAGCAAAGACTTCGAATATTGTGCCATCGACGTTCTTATTTGAGAAGCGGATTTTTC
>MPNW01001475.1:10540-25135 GCA_011800805.1 Hirudo medicinalis
ATCATTATTATTATTATCATTATTATTATTATTATTATTATTATTATTATTATTATTATTATTATTATTATTATTATCATTATTATTATTATTATTATTATTATTATTATTATCATTATTATTATTATTATTATTATTATTATTATTATTATTATTATTACTATTATTATTATTATTATTATTACTATTATTATTATTATTACTATCAATTTGTATTTATTCTCGTAATGATGCTTTGTAAGGTTGTAGTTTTTCAAAGCGACTTCTAATCCGTGTTATGTTGAGTAGTTCATCAATAGTTCATGTTGTCAACAATATTTGTTAAAATTACATCACAAATATTATTTGTTTTTATTACGTAATCGTTTAAAATTACAATGATTACATCGTAATAATGACGGTGACATTTTGTTTAAAAAGGGCATTAAACCATGACATTAAACTATATTTTTGCACTGTTCCCGAACGAAAATACATTTTCTGAAGCAAGACAATCAGGAACAAATTTTTTTACTGCTTCTTACGACTTTCTTCTGCAATTTCAAACATTCCTTGCAAAAAGAAATATCCTAACATTCGATTATTGCCATCCAAAATGACTCGCAGTTTTTTGAAACTTTGTTGTTATTGAGTGCATTAAATCTATTTTATGCCACAATTTTAAGTCCATAACGTGGAAGACGACGAAACTCTGTGACGCACGACGCTGGTCTGACGCCGTTGGGATTAGGCGCTATAAAAATGATTCTGTCTATTAATCTCGGGATTGAACAAAGCCTGCCACATAAATCGGATTTTAACTTTCTCTGGTTTGTCTAATCGACGGTTTTGTACAGAATTAAATGCTTGTTAATAAAAATGAATTTTATTGACGCATTTACAGTTATTTATTTAATTGTGTGCTGTTTATTGTTCGAATTGTAATTATTCTTGAGACATTTTATTGCATTCTTGGGTTGCTAGGGTGGAGAAAATTCGATAAAATTCTCGAAGAATAAATAGAACTCCGCCGGTAAGATAACGTCAGACTTGTAAATGAATTTATTTTCAGTCTGATTCAACGCGCTCATAATTATTGTAAATATTATTATTATCATCATCGCAATAATAAATAATAATTAGAGTCGATATCGGTAGGTTGGAGAAATAATTTAATTTGACGATCGTAGAGGCCAATAAATACACTTAATTTTTCATACTTGGTTTTGTGTGATTGCTTGAACGGAAGGATGGTTGGACTGACGAATGGGTGGATGCTCGAGATATATTCAGAGAGTGGGCGGAATTTAATATTTCTCCAGCCATCAGTCATTCATTCATTCACCCATAACAGATATAAATTTGTTTTTCCAGACGCCTTATTCATCCATCTCTGCATCTGATTCAAAATCTTCAACCGTTAAATCATTTACCAGCGAATTATTAAACTGCCATGATCAGTTTTTTTATAACTCTAAATAAAAATTTATATTTTATTAGATTATTATATCGATATTTTATTGAATATTTTTATATATTGTGCTTAAATTTGCATTTTTATGGTCGTTCACTTTTCGTTTGAACTCCAGACGAACCTTCGGTCTGAGGCCGTCGTGAGATTGAGAAGTTTTTTGGTGAGTTTCGCACGTCGGATTGAGTTACTTCAACTTTTTTTTCGATTTGGTGCTTGGTTTTGAGTGCATTCTTTGCCTTTTTAAAAAGTGTCATGCTTTCGTTTTAGTGTTTTTTATGTTTTTTTCAGAATTTAAGGTTCGGAGGCTTGTTAAAGTCTCGTCGAAGCTATTTGTTTCATCTGTGGATATGAGTGTCCTGACAAGATTAACCAGATTGTACGAGGCGGGGAACTTTTGTGATGCAATTTCTCAAGGATGTTAAACATTTTAAGCCCTCTTAATTTTTTTTATTACCTCGTAAAACTAATAATGCCTTTGCTATAGATACGCTATTAAATGATATGTTTTTATTATTCCGGCAATTTGCATTTAACTGCTATTGTTTAGGACTTTTCTTGAATTCTTTAAAATGCTTCTCTGTTGTTTAGAGAAAGTAAGTCAAAATTCAACTTGCAGGGTTTGAGGAGCCCTAGGCTTGAACACATTGGAGTGCGGTGGGCGACCACGGGTAGTCTTACCCTCTGTCATGACGACAACTTGGGCATCAGAACAATCACCCTCAACAACCCAAAAAAGAGGTTCATATGAAAGCATTCTTCTAAAATCAGAGATGATAATTTATCTCAGCAGTTTTTAAGGTAGTGATGATAATGATGCTTATATTGACGGACAATTGCGTTGATGATAATGATGGTGACAACAGTAATGATGACATTGGTGATGGTGGTCATTTTAACATAAAAACTGCTGCAAGAGGAGGCCTGATTCATTTTTTGTGGCAAAATGTTGAGGATGGTGATGATGTGCTGATTACGTTAGTATACGATATAAATACAAATGAGTTGATGATGACGATGGCCATGACTTCTTTCTCGAAAGGAACGTTTTATCCTACGAGGCACTGAGAGAACTCGAGTCGAATCTGATGACAGGAAATGATAGGATGAAGGTCATCATCATCAAGTCATCAGGACATGTGTTCTCCTCAGGTCATGACCTGAAAGAGCTGGTAAGTGATGATGGTGATGATGATAATAATAATAATGATGATAGTAGTGCTAGCCAAACCCTCGAAGCATTGAAATTATGGGACGTGTACTACGAGAGTGACTGTGGTAATAGTAGTTGGTGCGGACACGACTTTAGGTGATGACGACATGAGTAATGACGATGAAGGTAAGAAGTGATAAAAACATTGATGCACTGAAGGTCTCGCTAATGCATTCATTCGCTCTGAATGGACCGCCTCCGAGATCCCGAACTAAACGAAAGCCTGGAAAATAAAAATTTACGAAACTTTAACCCACTGAAGCCAGAGTGCCTCTAATGAAAAGGAAGATGCTGAATACAAGGCATCATGCGAGGCCAGAGAGTCATCTATTAAGCTGATGATGGTAATGATAAGGTTGACGATGGTGGTGGTGATATTGAGGATGACACTGATGATGACAGTGGTGATAGTGACGATATTGTTGATGATGATAATGATAATGTTGATGATGATGATGATGATGATGATGATGATGATGATGATGATGATGATTACGATGGTGTTGGTGGTGGTGATGATGATGATGTTGATGACAATGGTGGTGATGGCTATATATTATTTTATTGTTTATTATATATAATTTTATTATTTATTATAAATTATTTTGTTATTTATTATATATTATTTTATTATTTATTATATATAATTGTATTATTTATTATAAATTATTTTGTTATTTATTACGTATTATTTTATTATTTGTTATATATTATGTATTATTTAATTATTTATTATATATTATTTCATTCTTTATTACATATTATTTTATTATTTGTCTTTATTATTCAATCATAATGTAGTTATTTATTACACATTTCTTGAAGATTAAAAACGATAACTTTTATTGTCTCCTCCCTCAGTCGAGAGACAGACCTTCAGAGCAACACGAACAGATCTTCAACTTGTGTTCCAAACTGATGGCTTCCATAAAAGTGATGAACACTCTGCTCTCTGATTGTGATGATGATGACTATCTTTATGTATTGTTATTATTATTATTATTATTGTTATTATTATTATCATCATCATCGTTATCGTTATTATTACGAGTTCATGGTCAGAGTCACAGTTTCTAGAACTGGTGTTGAATCCATGTCCCTGCCTTGATAATAATAATAATTATTATTATTTTTTTTAATTTCCTCCTCCCTATAATTAATAATAATAATTATTATTATTTGTATAATACAATATAATTGTTTTTGAATTTAAGTTCGCACGCATCTTGGTAATTTTAATTAGCCTACAAAGATGAGGGGATGTTGTTATTTTGACCATTGTTGTTATTATTAAATAACATTGCTGTTATTATTATTGTTGTTGTTGTTGATGTTATTTTGGTTATTGTTGATATTATTATTATTATTGTTGTTGTTTTTTTGTTGTTGTTCCTTTTTGTCTTCTCATTGAAAGATTAACCCTGATAATTATCTTTCTGCAAGATAAATCTTTGATGTATGCTTGACAATGAATGACCATGAACTTTCAAAATCTTCAGGATATCCCTGTGCCAGTTATTGCACAAGTCCAAGGTTTGAGATTGACAATTCAGTTCAGCTAATTTTAATAATTTATGATCCTAGCCCGATCAGAATCTGAATATCTTGTTAAACTCTTAACCCAGGAATTAAGTATGACATACCCATACTCATTTACCTCTTTCTATTTTTGTCTGTTCATCCAGATATTCAAGTTATTTCTAATAACTTATAATTATTCGTTTAATAAGTTATCTTCGATCAGGTTTGGCAAGTGCAGCTGGTTGTCAATTGGTCTCCAGTTGTGACATTGCCGTGGCGTCCAGGTCGTCCTCCTTTGCGACTCCGGGGTCAGGTTATGTTCGAAAGTTTGCCTTATTAAATATTTCGTTCGGAAGCATTCCAACTGCGAGTGATATGTATGGCTCGAGTTTTCCTGGGAGATTATTTTTGCATCTCGTCGTTTGAGATCGTCCGACGGCTCGGAAACATCGGACAGATGGACTGACATGCGGGAGGATGTTTTAAAGGACGTTAAAGTAGATCGATGAGCGTCTTTTTCTCTCTCTCGTTGCAGCATCAACAGCGGACTCTTCTGCACGACCCCGGGAGTGGCGCTGGCAAGGGCTGCTCCAAGGAAGGCTGCCCTCTATATGCTCTTCACTGGATTCTCCATTTCAGCTGAAGGTTTCAATGGCAAGATTTCATTTCAATTTAGACCTTATTCTTTATTAATGTAAACATTATGATTATCATTGCCTTGTTGTTGTTGTTGTTGTTGTTGTGGTTGTCGTTGTCGTTGTTGTTGCTGCATTATTAATATTACTAAATTAACTATCGTCATGTCACGAGTTCGGCTGTAACATGATAATCCATTGGATCGTTGTTTCAGAGGCCCTGCATCTCGGCCTCATCAGCAAAGTTGTCGACGATGACTTGCTGGATACAGAAGTGAGATTGTCGTTCTTAGACAATTATTTTATATTTTAGAAGAAATTTGTCTTTATTATTTGTTATTAATAATGTTATTCTTATTGTCTTTAAATTTGTCTTTATTATTTGTTATTAATAATGTTATTCTTATTCTATCCACAGGTGAGGAAAATAGCTGAGAAAATAGCCAGTCTGAGCAGTCCCATAATGCAAATGGGCAAGAAGGCTTTCTACGAACAGGTTGCCATGGAGCTGAACGATGCCTACAGGTTAAATATTAGATTATTATTATTATTAGCGGTCATGCTAGTATCATACTTTGGCACTGTTGCTCATAATAAAGTTTAGTTCTGCAATGGACATTTTAAATAACGCCTTCATCCAATGGCTCATAAATCTGAATAAGTAATTGCTAGAATAAGATTTGTCCCTTGAAACTGTTGAATGAAAGTCAGTTACATGCATTTCATAAATTTTGCCAAAGATGGCACTAATAGTCCAGAAAACATGGCTTAAGAACATCTTAAATAAAAGTATAAAATTACATGCCATTACAAAATGTTACGCTGTCAAACAGATTGGCTTCACAAGTCATGGTGGACAACCTTAGACACGAAGATGCCAAAGAGGGCATTGACGCCTTCATCAGTAAAAGGTCGCCTGTCTGGAAGAATTAGATTACCAGTGAATTTATTAAATTGATTTTTTATAAAAATTATTGTCAGTTTCAAATGATCATGAGCACTGAGATTATTTTGTCTGCTTCTCTGGAGTAAAGTTTTGGAATACTTCTGCCATTCGAGTGATTGCGTTTATCTTAATTCCACAACTAAAGTTTACAAATAGTAATAGCACAACGTTAAAAATATAATTGGGACGTACAGATTAAGAATGCACGAAAAAAAACTGTTGTTGTGTCTCTGCAACAACAGTTTTTGATTCTAAATTAAGTTCTCGAGTAAGCAATCTGCCCAGGTCTTAAATAAGTCTTAAGCCAAGTTAGGTACTTTTCCTCGGCTAGCTAACTGTGTCGGGCTTCGTATAATCGCAGTCGCTTGCGAGTAAAGTGGATGCAGATTTTGGTCTGGATCAGTGAAGCAGTATAAATAGCGTGAGCTAGTTAAAATAATTTGAAAAATTGTATTTACATGCAGGAAAAATAAAATCGGCCAAAACCAAACTTCCAAGCTTATCTTGGCAGTAAATAAATCGAATCAAAAAATTGTTGCTTTTAATAACGTTAAAAATTTAAATTACATAATTGTAATAATAGAATTCCATAAATAATATTTTTCGGAAGAAAATTTTTGGTTCTTCACGTACAACCACTCCGTGAAACAATTTAGTCAAGGTTGCCGGAGTCTGAGTTGTGGCGTCCGTTCTTCTATGACAATCGAAGCCATCGTTTGAATCTGATTTTTTATTTTGACTTTATCGTACGCGGTAAAATCAGTTGAGAATTTCATGATATTCGATTAAACTTGCTCCGTTGAATTGCTTTCTCTGGATGAATATCGATGAATCGAACAATTGCATTGTTTCGCTACTATCGACTATCGTTTTTCTAAACGAACGTGATTATAGGTGCTTTGTTTTTCTTAAAAATCGTCTATTCCGCCAGGCCGTAGAGTTTGCAACATGCCGGTGAAGATTTTCGTTGGTCGTCTAGCGGAGGGAACCACCAGAGACGACTTACTGCCCCTTTTTAAGAAGTTTGGCTCTGTCAAGGAGTGTGATATACTGTCCACATACGGCTTTGTTGTTAGTTTACATAATTCTATAGGAATCTTTCAATGTTCTCTTAGCAATGATTCTTTATAAAGCTGTGCTAAACTTAAATTTATTTACTGAACTATTAAGTAGTTATTAATTTCCACGATTTTTATGTTTTGACTGCCAGCCAAGCAAGTGTGTTTTTGAACCATCTTAGTGAGTAGATGGCATTCATCCTATGAAACTGAATCTTTTTTCTTAGCACATGGAATCAGAAGAGGAGGCTCAGGTGGCCATAGCTGCCCTGGATGGGTATGGTGTGAAGGGGAGCCACATCCACGTTGAGGTTGGTTGAGCTTAAAAATAAAACAAATCTCATTTAAAAAAAAACAGCTAAAGCAACCTAGTTTATTTGGTCTCATTTCTCTGTAGGATTGATTGTAGCATAACGTTTTTGGCTGAGATAATTAGTAATGCCCTTATTAATAAATAGTTTTGTTGCAATGGATTAACATTGCGTTTAAAATGACGGGATCGTTCTTAGAATCTGCTGATCGTGCGTGATTCGTTAGCTTGCATCCTTCCTTAGTCTCCGGAAACATTTACGAAGCTCTGGAATTATTCGTCACGAACACGCTCGATCTCGGTGCATTCGATCAATGATTTAAAATTGCATAAGTTCTATGACGGTAGCAGAGACACTCGAGGCCTGCCTTTTCGACTGAAAAGCTAAGGACAAAAATAAATGCTCATTGATTTTCAATATTTATTGCAAACATTGCTTGTCGTTTATTTGGATTTGAATTGTGGACTCGACGACCTCCTGAAAAACACGACTCTGTTCTTTCAGTTATCCACTGCATCCACACAGGGGAGGAAGAAAAAGATCGACCAGAGGTTAGAGCCGCGTTTTCGATGTCGTCGCGATCGTCGTACTGACGGCTTCCCGAACGTAACGATGCAGACGCTCGCGAGAATGTTTGCAGATCTCGGCAGTTTTGTATTATTATTTG
This sequence comes from Hirudo medicinalis, assembly GCA_011800805.1. Lineage (NCBI taxonomy): Eukaryota > Metazoa > Annelida > Clitellata > Hirudinida > Hirudinidae > Hirudo > Hirudo medicinalis. The sequence continues at coordinate 18,342 of MPNW01001475.1, forward strand.
TATTTTTTGAACAACTTATTTAATGTTCATTGGTCGTTATGCCCGTACAGTTTGAGCTTCATTAGCTTAAAAAAAAAGCAAGAATGAATTTCGATGTCGACGTTTCTACTTGCGCTTCTTCATTTCAGGCAAACAAACGTTCGCCAAGTTCCGGGAGTTCCTTTCGGCCACGGAAGTCGCTTCGAGCCCTACCACTCTCGCCACGGTCCGCCCGTACCGACCACCCCCGTGAACTTCGGGCCCATGGTGCCGATTCACCCCCCCGAACGTCACCCGGTACCTCCTCAAGCCCCCGTGCCCCCGAAGGAGGAGTACGCCTCCGAGCAAGTGAAAGACCTGCTCGAGCTCTATTTTCGAGACCCGTACGCTTTCGACCAGTACGCGAAAACGTATTATTACGGTGAACGACTCGAGCGGTTATCGGCAGCGAGAAATTATGACAGGCGTTCGTCCCAGGAAGGGTAAGGATGTCTCTGGCGAATTCTCTAATGTTTATTTCGATTGTTGAAACTCGCTAGTCGTCGACGATAACCGGGCGCTTTCGAACGGTCTCGGCGATGGCCACGGTCCCTCGCAGTTCGACCGGCGAGGGGCCGACCGGGTGCGATTCGTCTCGTCGTGAGCGTAAATTAGCGATCAAGGCGACTCGTCCTGCCGAAGCCCGAGTCGAACCGACGGGTAAATTGAAGTTCGAGATGCTGTTTTTATATCTTGACTTTTGTTATTATTCATTTTCTTAATCCAGTATTTCTCTTTAAAAAAAAGTCTAAAGTCATCTGTCGAGTTCTCACGTATGCTCACGACGGTTTGTTTTTTCATCTCCCAGAACTTACCTCGGCGTGCCCTACCGAAGATGAGTCTATCGTTCGATTCGAGGACAAGGTGCGGAGGGGCGGGGACTCTTGTTTTCCGGGGTTTTCGAGATTCGTTTCCGTCTGGACCTCGTTCGACCCCGGCAGTTTCGTGCCAACCCGATTGCTTTTTCTCGATCCGACCGTTCGGAAAGATCGGCCGACGTCTCTTCGTGAGTTCGACCCGCAGGTATCGTGTGCCGAGACGTCGTCGAAATTGATTTCTGCTTTCTTTTAAAATTTTTTTGTTCTGTGGCAATTTTACTTTCAAATGTCTGGATTTCCTTGACGCTTTGACGCTGACAATAAAAAGGCTTCGACTTGTTTTCATCTACATGCTCGTTTCTCTTTGTGTCACCGATGGCGGCTGATTTGGTGACCGTTTGTACATACGTAAACGTGCTGTATTGGTGTGATTTCTGTCTGTTGGAAGAATAAAGATAGGATGCAGTGTTTTCGTGGTTGGGAAGTGGTTGTTTAGCGAAGTGTTCGGCAGTCGAAACAGGCCGGGTTTAGCCGATGGCTAAATCGGCAGATTAGCTATTGTGGGGCGTAGATAACAGATCCTTGTAAATAATCTTGAATAGTCTTAGCAGGCGCTTAGTAGAGGGCTCCAGTAGCACCGAGGAACGCTCAGGCTGTCATGTTCGGCTTATCGACTTTACTTTTTGAAAATATTTTTAAAACGTTTCAAGTTTTGTGCAATTAGTTTTATTTTTGGATGTAGAATATACAGATCTCGATAAATTAACTTTTATACTTGCACGCTGCGCCACGTGCGAGAGACGAGTTGGCCTGTTGTGACAAGTTCTACGACATGAATATCCTGAAACGCCTGGAAGAGTCTTTTCCAGTTCAAGACGCAAAACAATGGGCGGACGACAACAAACATACGAGCATTATCATTTCTGCCATGTATGTATTTTTCGTATTCGCCGGACAACGGATCATGAAAACAAACAAGCCTTGGATCTGAGGATGTCACTATTTCTCTGGAACGCCATTTTGGCCGTGTTCAGCATCGTGGGTGCTTTGCGGGTCGTGGAAAATTGGCTGAACTCCTTGCCCGAGGGGCTGCTTTACTCTGTCTGTGATAATTCTCTTTTTACAGATCACAGAACAGCACTTTGGACGTTCCTGTTCGGATTATCAAAAGCATACGAACTCGGAGATACGTTGTTTTTGGTTTTGAGGAAGCGCCCAATTATTTTTCTTCACTGGTATCACCATGCAACAGTTTTCATCTATGCTGCCTACTCCTACTCTGAATTTGCATCCTCTGGAAGATGGTACATGGCAATGAACTATTTCATCCATTCGATCATGTATTCCTACTATGCACTGATGTCTCTGAGGTTGTTTCGCATTCCGAAAGTCGTCAGTGCCGGGATAACGAGCCTTCAGATCTTGCAGATGGTCGTGGGTCTGTCCATCGCCACCGTCGTGCTGTTCTTCATGTCGAGTGGTGTCGAATGTCAACAAACTCTGACCAATGTTGCCTTTGCTTGGATCATGTACCTCAGCTACTTGGTGCTGTTTGTTCGATTCTTCCGTGGTGCTTATTTGACGACCACCTCGACGAAGAAGAAATCGAGCTAATCTGCTGATGATATTCTGCTACACCTACCTTCATTTTTGTTACTAATGTTGTCTTTTTAAATTAATCGAACGACTACGACCTGTTTTGCTATTTATTGGTATTTCTCGTCTGCCTCTCTTCAAATGCCGATCGGAACGATGACGTTCGTTCGAGCGAATCTTTGCTGAAGGTGCTTCTTTGTTGGATTTTTAAAGCTTTGTTAATTTATTGGATTCCATTTTCCTCATCTCAACACTCATTTTGGCAACAATTTTTTGGTCGAGACAATATTGTCACTGCAAAGCATTTTAGAATTTTGGGTTTTTTAGTCATTTTGACTGTCATTGTGCTTATGTGAAACCACGTTTGTGGGTTAGAGGTTGGGTTTGAATAATTTTTCTAATGTTATTGTATGTCATTTGCCAGGCCAGTGTGTCATTCGTGGACGAAGCTTGAAAATAAATTACAGATTTATAGAAAATCTCTTAGGGGTGGTAATCGGTCGTGCACGTCCTTCGTGCTGCAAGGTCATATTCTTTTGCGTTAAATCATTGTCCATTGCTTGGAGCTACGAGCATCTTGGTTCTAAACTCGAACTTGAAATATGCATATAAATATAAAGAGGAAGCTGGGAGTCTCAGGAGGATCTTGTGGGCACCAACTTTCTGAGGACATATGAAACAATAATGTTTGTGAGATTAATTGACTTTAAAATTATTTAATTAAATTATTGATTATTATTTGGCTTATTAAATTATCTAAAAAGTACGTAATTATTACGCAATCAGCTAGCAATGTCTCTTTGATGTTGGACTGCATGCCGTATTTTTCCGGCAGTTTGCATCTCTCCTATTCACGAATAACATAACATAACATAACATAACATAACATTTATTTATAGTGGTTTAAGGAGACTAATGTTTGTGTGATAAACCACTTAGAAATATTTATGATTGAACAGTTCCACGAGTTTCAAGACAATTAATTTTGTACAATTATGTAATGCGACCCTTACCCAGCAAGCACCGACAGACGGGAACCGTGAGGTCTGAAGACGGGTTGCCCGGTTTGCCCAGTTCAGCGGGTTATGACCGGGCAAAATGTCGGGATAGGGACGGGACCCGTAGGGGAAAGAGGCTCGTTAATGTGTCAAAGAGCCCACAAGGGTCCCGTGCGTAGCCCAGTTGCTTATCCACGCCGGAAAATAATGTGTATATGTGTTTGTGTGCATGTATGTGTATAAGATAAATTTTATTCATAAGTTATAACTTAACTAGGCCTGCGATTTAATGTCCTAAATGAATCTTTCTCACAAAATCTCGTCGCAATCGACATTAATTTTCGAGCCTAATTAAAATTAATTTAGATCCATTTAAAATTGGCATAAACAAAAGATTTAAGTTTGAGACGAAAATGTATAAATTTAATTAAGTTCGCGAAGTGACCATCTTACTTACAAAGGTGTTCGCGACTAAAGTGAGTAGTGAGGTTTTGTGGCTTTTGGTTTGGTTGCCTTTTCGATCGCTGGGATATTTATCTGAGAGGACTAATTGCTGCGCTAAATAATCAATTTTTAACGGAATAAAATGTGAAACTACCCTTCGTATTGTCGCTTATTGTTCTGATTGATATTTTCTTGGATAACGACCAACCCAATCACGATTGCCAGGTGAACTGCCCTAAGATTTTCTTGTAGATTTTCAGACATTCATCTCTTTGCTGATCATTTACGATCCAGCATTTACGATGTTCATGATCCATCCTTTGTGATGATTTTCATGGTGTCGTTCTTGTTGTTTCGTCTGCAACTCGGATTTGTTTTTTTTTCTATTTTTTAAAAATGAAATTCATAAACCTCGCCGATTTTTTGGATTTTCTACTCATTCGTCTACTATAGACTTACTCAGACATGACAAATTATGTCATAATTTAGCAAAAGGTCTGAATGCCAATAACTGGGTGGTGTCAGTTTCTTTCAGGATAAATTCTTTCATTGCAACACCATATTCGTCAACAGCGGACGTGTAGTTTTAATCAGAATATTACAGATTTCCTTCAAAATTCTACTCGTCTGCTCCAATGAAGTCATGTTGTTCTTGTGATCAGCACAGACAACAACAACACCAAAACAGACAGATTAAGGCTAGCCCTACTCAACTCAGCAGCTGAAGCAAAATTTCTAAAATCCAAACGATTGTAAAAAAAAATACGATTGCCAAGGAGAATTGACAACAAATATTTGGTCCAGTATCTCAGCACGTCATTGAGTCGATCAAGATCTCAGGGGAGACCTCAATTATCTTCTTGCTTCTGGATGATAATGTTTGTGTCATCCGACCGATGCCAGCTAATGATTTGTTTGTTTAAAACTAACTGTCGCAACCCAGGTTCAAACGAGCCAGTTTTTGTCATCAACCCAGCATCACCGTCGTCGTCATCGTCGTCGTCGTCGTCGACTAATGGCGAAATGTTGCTTTGAAGGTTTTTTGGTCGTGGTGGTTGATCCCCAACTTCAAATGGTTCTTTGAAAGTTCTGAGACTTTCTTTGAGGACAAAGCGATTATCGCTACCATCGTCACCAACATCGTCGTCATAATTATCATCATCGTCATCACCATCGTCGTCGTCATCATCATCATCGTCATAGTCATCACAGTCATCACCATCAGTAGTAGCATGTCCGGCAGCACGATCACCTCAACATGTACGCACTTTTTTTTTATTCCCTCGTAGCGTAAATTCCCAGCCCGCTGTGAGAAGTCATCTGAAGAGTACTCGTTCGATATGAATGAATGTGCTGGTCGAACCTCTCACTCACTCACTCGAGTCATGTCATGTCATGTCATGTCATGCGACGACCTCTTGACCTTTGAACTCAACGGGTTTCAAGTGACGGGTTATGTGGTTAATGTCAAGATAGGGTTATGTTGTATTTAGGTCATGTTGGGGTTATGTTGTTAAGGTCAAGATAGGGTTATGTTGTTAAGGTCAAGTTGGGGTTATGTGGTTGGGGTTAAGTTGGGGTCAAGGTTAGAATGAATGTCACGCTTGTTAGTGAAATCTCAGTTCCAACGAATCAGGATGTGTAAGGAGAGTTCATTTGAAAATTAAAGTCGATTTATGTAAACTTGTCAATCGATCATTATAAAAATATCAATCAGTTGATGTAAACATATCAATCGATTATTACAAACTTATCATTCGATTATTACAAACATATCAATCGATCATTACAAACATATCAATCGATCATTACAAACTTATCAATCGATTATTACAAACAAATCAATCGATTATTACAAACATATCAATCGATTATTACAAACATATCAATCGATTATTACAAACAAATCAATCGATTATTACAAACATATCAATCGATTATTACAAACATATCAATCGATCATTACAAACTTTTCAATCGATCATTACAAACATATCAATCGATCATTACAAACTTATCAATCGATCATTACAAACTTATCAATCGATTGATGTAAACTTGTCAATCGATTGAAGAATAATCAGATTGAGTAGTAATGGAGGCACAGTTCTGCTCGTGTTTCAAATTGGATTGCCTATCAAACGAACCTTGGTCGCTATCAGGAAGAGGCAGATTAAGAGCTAATCTGCCAGAAGCCGGTACTATCTACTGGTGCTGATGATTACGATGACGTCGACGATGATGGTGATGATGACGACGACGACGATGATGATGATGATGACGCCTCTGACGCTATGCAAATGGCGCATTATAAATTAACTATTATTATTATTATTATTATTATGACGACGACGATGATGATGATGATGATGATAGCGACGACGATGGTGATCGTGATGATGATGACGACGACTATGATGATGACGAAGACTATGATGATGATGATGATGATGATGATGATAGCGACGACGATGGTGATCGTGATGATGATGACGACGACTATGATGATGATGATGATGATGACGAAGACTATGATGATGATGATGACGGCGACGATGACGTTGGCAACATTGTGAAACAAGCGCCATCCTCAGCATTCCTGGAGCGTTGTTTCTCCTCTCGTCGTCATGGCAACCTCATAACATCAGCCCGGTCGCCATGGAAACCTTCCAACATCATGGATGTTTTCTCACGCTTTCGCTTTTCGTGCGATCTACCGATGATGATGATGATGATGGTGGTGGTGGTGGTGGTGATGATGATGACGTTGATGATGACGATGATGGTGGTGGTGGTGATGATGATGATGATGATGATGATGATGACGATGATGGTGGTGGTGTGATGATGATGATGATGATGATGATGATGATGACGTTGATGATGACGATGATGATGATGATGATGATGATGATGGTGG
>MPNW01001476.1:25099-36500 GCA_011800805.1 Hirudo medicinalis
TAAGGTAAATAAATAAATAAATAAATAAATAAATAAATAAATAAACAAACAAACAAATAAATAAATAAATAAATAAATAAATAAATAAATATGTTGTTGGTAAAAGTAAATATTAATAATAATAATAATAATAATGATCACCAATCGTGGATTACAATTAATAATAGCAAAAACAACAACGTCGAGAATACAACAATACAACAATACAATAATACAACAATACAACAATACAACAATACAACAATACAACAATACAACAATACAATAATACAATAATACAATAATACAACAATACAATAATACAACAATACAACAATACAACAATACAATAATACAATAATACAATAATACAACAATACAACAATACAATAATACAACAATACAACAATACAATAATACAATAATACAACAATACAACAATACAATAATACAACAATACAACAATACAATAATACAACAATACAACATACAATAATACAATACAACAATACAACAATACAATAATACAACAATACAACAATACAATAATACAACAATACAATAATACAACAATACAACAATACAACAATACAATAATACAACAATACAATAATACAACAATACAACAATACAACAATACAATAATACAATAATACAATAATACAACAATACAACAATACAATAACACACAGTAATCATCAACATCTCACGTGATAATTCATTAGTCAAAAAAAATAATAATAATTAACAGTTTGTTGGGATGTAAACTGCAGGGGATGTTTTATTGGCACACGTCCAAGTGGCTTTCAAATATATTGAAATCCTAGCCATGAATGATGATAAGCGAGCATGCACATCGGTGAATGCGACGAGCGAGCATGCATGTCGGTGAATGCGCTGAGCGAGCATGCATGTCGATCGGACAATCAACAATTGCGTCCTGCATCCATCGAAACATGAGAATGTCAAGTCACACAAGTGCAACGTGGCAACTCTCTGTTCTCAAATATGAATTTTGAATTGAATAACTCAACTTTTATTCCAAAATATTGCTTTTAGTTCATCCTTCAAAACGGTGGCAAAGTAACACTCACTCCAGGCAGAACTTTCGTGAGGGTCGGAGAGGCTTCCGACCCGCCCGACGGTCCCCAAACTACCCGGTATCCGACGGAAGACGAGGACGAGGAGGGAGAACTGTAGTACGGATGCTCCCAGGATATGTGGGCCGTTATGTTGGATCTGGATCTGGAGAAGCTGTATTGGAGATTCAGTGGTTCGTCTGCCTGTCGTACGTCTGGAAGAGAATGAATGAATTCAAAATTCAAATTCAAATTCATGTGTTCGATGCCCGTTGTCGGAACATTGAGCATTAGCTGACACAAAGTTCTACTCAGGCAATACTTGCAAGTATTGCAAGGTGTGTTTTTGGATCAAGAATAATCAATTAAGCAGGTAATATGTGCATCTAATCACTCTAACTAAGGTCTGTTTCCATCAAATTAATCTTCGCATAATCATCATCGTAGCCACCACCACCACCACCATCATCACTACCATTACGGGCATCGTCACCATGGTCGGCTGGTTTCAAGAACTGATGTTAATTACGCCATAGAAGATTAAACTCTGATGAGTCTTGACACTTCTCGGCTGGTTCGTCCAACGACCACAATCAGAGGTCCATTAAAACCTCGAGAACCGACAAGCAACACCTAGACGGCGCCGATTTCCTCCAAAATGGAAAAAGGCAGATGGAAGGAGTGAGGCAGAATGGAGGATGTACAAAGAAAATAATGTCAAAATAGATAAGATATCAAAAAAGAAAAGATATCAAATCAAAGAGGAGGGGTGAGATAACGAGACGGATAAAGAGATGACTTGTGAAGTTAGAAGAATGAATGAATGAATGAAGAATGCCTGCATTAAGGGCATCGACGCTCCATTGACGTGAAAGAAACCTCGTCCTGACAAATGGCCGACGAAAAAATGGAAAAGGAAAAAAGAACGGAACTTCCGTCACAAAACGGAGAATTCGCCACTCCAGGTAAATTGATCCATCACTGCCAGCATCGCCAAGAGGATTTACAAGGCTGCTAAGTAGTCAATTATAAAATTACTAACACACACTAACTGCACATGTCAACAATCTTTTATCACAGCAGTGCGACAAGTAATAATAATAATATAATAATAATAATAATAATAATAATAATAATAATAATTTCGACGAGAAAAACATACCCCCGTTGGGACAGTCGGGCCTCTGCTTGCCGACAACGATGACGTCATAGCAGGATGGCGTGTTGAGTGTGAGTCGACCCATGGTTCCAAGGATGCCGTGGTTGGTCATGGGCTGGATGCGGACGAGGTAGCGACAGTCAAAGCGCAGGTCATGGATTGTGTACGAAGAATTCTGGGTGTAACAGTTCGATTGTCATCAATCAATCAATCAATCAACCATAAATCGACCAGCAGATGATAAAAAACATTGTTTATTAAAGTTGCACATCCAGATGATTAGGACGGTGCTGCGGCAACGGGATTCGAACCCATGCTACCTTTACTATGCTACCAAGTCTTAACCTTTAGATCGTGCGGGAGCAAGTCAGCAGATGATCGACAAGTTCAACAATCAATCGACCGACCGATTGCAACCCTAATCGGGTGCATCCCGAAAATGTAAGTCGCCCCCACCAGAGGGTCGGAGCCCCGACCGCCCTCGGAACCATTCCGGAGCGATGAAGGAGTCCGGTCAGGAACGTAAAGCATTTATGAAATGCACACGTCCCGAGCAAAACCTCGGAGGAATTTTTTCGAATGCCGGAAACATCGCAGCCATCAAATGGAGCGATAACTTTTCACAATTGGAACTCCGTGAAACGTCCGGATTCGTATGTACGCTACCGTAACCCCCACCCCACCCCCCCGACCTAACCGATATCATCATCATCATCACCACCACCACCACCACCATCATCATCATCATCGTCGTTCATCAATGACATCATCATCAACGCCACAATCACCGTCCATGACCGTGACCCCTTGACAATAACCTGAGTGGTTGCTGACATGATTTTCGAGAGGCTTTCATCCTGAGAGTGGTCGGCTATGCATGCCTCTGGCGACCAGTAGAGAGCCACTTTGTCCGCTGGAGGACTGCCCAGGACTGCTGAGTTAGTGAGTGCAAACAAGTTGGCAATGTACAAGGCTTCAAAATTGAATAATAGTAATAATAATAATAATAATAATAATAATAATATTAATAATAACATTAATAATTGTAACAATAACAATAATTATAATACTACTAATAAAAAGGATTATAATGATAATAATAATAATAATAACAAAAAATAACAACAACAATAATGACATGTGTTTGTGATGATGATGATGACGACGACGACGACGGTAATGGTGATGATGAGCAAAAAAAAGAGCGAGGTGCATAAATTCCACACCGAGTTGTCAATCAGGATGCTAATCAGATTACACCAATGAAGTTGACAAGCACTGTGGAGATAAAAAAAAAATAAAAATAAAATAAAATGATGACAGGATCGATGACAGAAAAATCACCATCATCGTTTTCATCGTCTCCACCGTGATGATGACGATGGTGATCATCATCATAATATCATCATGATCATTGTCATCACATCGTTACAACAACCGTCCGTCTACCTGAACTACTGAATTCCCAGGAGACGTTGGCTTTCAGGTTTCCGTGGTGATAGACCGGCCGGCCGACGACCACCCCGACCGGAGACGAGGGAGTGGGCACGGACCGCAGGCCGTTGGAGGACTGATGGTGAATGTCATTGGCTGGAATTATGTAGTTAATATTCATTAGTTACAAGGACTCCTCCCAGCATAAGGTTCGATGTCAAAAGACGAGCCGAGGGATGTGATCTCATAAGAACGTAACAAATATATAACAAAACTAATCGTAAACTCATCAGCAGACCGATTATTACTAACGAATGCTACAAATGTCTTCCATTGCTAAATTCATTTCCAGCAATGCTTGCAATTTAAACCATCCGTCCGTCTGTCGCTCGAGCATCGAACACAGAGGCTGTGACGGGCCAAAAGCCTGCCATCCGCCTCTGTAACGTCGTCATGCATATCAAAGAGTCGATTAGCATAATGAATAGTAATTAAGTCATGAGCTCAAGAATTATGAAACATGGTGCTCATTCAAGGGCACTTTCATGACGTGTTCGAGTCTCCCGGGGAAAGCAAGACGGACGACGTCGACGTAAACGTACGGTCGCGGATGCAATTAGCATTTCAATAATTAACATCTGATATAAAGCCCGGTCTGGCATGCACGCTCATAATTAATCGGGTCTTGCATAACGAAGGCATGCAATTCATGGCCGCTGAATAATTCATGACCTTCGCCCTGTTATTAAACGCAATTTATAGTTGCCCGAACAATGGGAAAAACCAAGAAAGAGACGGGGAAAGTGGCACGGGGACCGGTGTCGGTCGAACGACCGGCAGGAGTTATTGAAATCCATAAATAGCCGCCAATGGGAGGCGATATCGAGCGGCCACGGAATGATTCCCGGCCGATCGTGCGATGTTTAAGACTCCAAAATCCCAAAAGGAGTGGGAAACGTTCGACACGTCTTATCAACAATTCTGCCGGACGGATGCTTAAGCGAGGTCGTTGTTTATGGGCGTTCGGACGAATCCATGCCAGTCCGAACGAGGCAGAATCCAGGAGTTAAGAAAGTCCACGAGACGAACGTACGGACGACATGTTCGTCGGACGAGTAAAATGAGTTTAAAGTAACTTGACGTAATACTGGGACGCATTTTGCCATTACCATTAAATCACATTAAAGCCATTTAACTAGCGGAAATTGATAAACTCAATATCAGGATTAACTACTTCCAATTGGGTATAAAATTTCACCAAATCATTATACGATTTGGCCGACACGAGCTCGACTTCACGACGAAGTACGAATGCGACCTAAATACGACATGCTTTAAATCCATCACGACGACATGACGGACAATGAGAGGTGTAAATCAGAGATCAAAATTCGGCACTGAGCGAGCGACACGGTAGATCGTCTGCCATTGTAATCGATGCATTATGAAGACGAACCTCATAAATATTACAGTCCTCCGGTCGTTTGCTCGCAACGGTAAATATGTCGCGAGGGGTAAATAAGTCGCGAGGGGTAAATAAGTCGCGAGGGAAAAATATGTCGCAAGGGACGTCGACGACAGCAAAAGCACGAATTAAAAACGATGTTTTCAGTTAACCGTGCCACCTGATGCAGATCAAGGTTTGTCATCACCATCGTCATCGCACCAACATCACAATCAACATCGTCATCATTATTATCAACTTTATTTATTGAAAGCTTTTATTATTTACTTTTATTATTGAAAGCTAGAATTTAATTAAGTAAAAAAAAAATAAATGAACACAAAACATTACCTGGTGTTTATGATTAGAAAGGAGAGAAACAATCAACTATTCACAATGCATAATGCACAAAGCACAATGCACATAGTGTAATGCACAACACACAAAGAACAAAGCATAATGCACCATGCACATAGCATAATGCACATATCATAATGCACATAGCATAATGCACCATGCACATAGCATAATGCACAAAGCACAATGCACAATGCACGAAAAAGAAAAACTCATGGACTGAGAACTGGGAATGAAACATTTGAACAATCTCCCTGGGAGAAAGACATCCATTCATTTCCCATTTGAAAACTCGACTCTGAGATTTCTGATTCATTGGAGTTATGCTCAAAACGTGACAGAGAAAAGCAACTGAAATCAGTTTGCCAAGAAAATCCAAGGTCCAATCTCTGGCTTTGTCGTAATTGTCTCAAGATCAAAATTGTTTGTTCTGGCTTGTAACAATGCAACTAAACTAAATTAGCTGCAACAGTGGTACAAACCAGTGCCATTTCTCAAGATTCTTGACTCAGTGATGTAGCTAGGGGTAGCTCCCCCCCCCCGGCGCCAAATTGATAATGTTAAGGGGATGGGGCAAAATTATGGGTTTCACCCCGGGCTCTGAAACCCCTAGCTGTACCCCTGGCTTGATGCAAATTTTACTGAAACAAATCTGCACTCTTAGATAAACATTAGACATAAAAATCATGATAAGACAGACATAAAAAGTAAAAAATAAATTATAATATCTGCACGTTGCACTTTCATGGCTGACAGATCTCCTGAACATATTCACTGATCACAAGTTACTATCATTTGAATTCCTCAAGGAATACATGATTTTAATGTGCCATTCTTAAAAGCCTCAGATTTAAAACTATTCAAACAATCAGCCATCACTAGGACTCCTGGAGGCAAGCCATAAATTAGTCAGATATCATCTAATGGTCTTAATAGTTCTCATGTTAGCTGCTAATGATAATTAATTAAAAAAATCCAAAAGGCCAGGAATCAAGTTAAAATGCCAGATTCCAAAATTGTCAACTTTGGGACATAAATTAAGTTTATGATTGCAAATAATTGCTATTAAGCTAAAAATAACTTCTTAGTAAGTTCTTAAACATTAGTTCACTTTTAACTTATGCTCCAACGCTCTAAGATAAATAATTGAACATTGAACGAGACTGCAAACTAAAAGAAAGCAGCACATGAGAAAGTCAATCAAACGCCGAAATAAAACAACATCCTCTGAAACCCGAGACGGAAACACAAACAAAAAAAGAGAGAAGCTTCTGCGTGGATTAAAAAACAATTTCGAAGAATTATTGAAAAGGAAAAGAAATTTTAATCTGCAGGGAATTAAATTTCAATACCACCGTAGTGCACTTCCATAGGATAAGTTGTGATCTGCAGGCCGACCTTGTCACTCTTCAACTTTCCCTCGCCAAATTGGCAAATCGCCTGAATCTGTAAAACGGGCGAAAAAAACAGATTAATGAAAGTTTAATACATTCCATATCCAATTTTCAAAAAATAAATTCGATTCCTTGCTTTATTACTCCATCAACACATTCCCTGCACACGAGCTACTGCACACCGATGCAGACATCCAGAAAACAACATGGCTAAAATTTTGAGACGCAGGTAAAATAGAAAAATATTTAAAAAAAAAACCGCCTATTGGTCTGAAATTATTACATAATTTCCATTTTCATTATTATAAATATAATATGTTTTTATTTTAAATCGATGACGTTATTAATTAGCAATAAAAAGTTTGCGTGATCAAACATTGCAAGAATTCATTAGCGGTCATCATTTAAGCTGAAACTTTTAATGAAGATTAAAAAAAAACAACTTTATTTGCAAAAACGTCGTTTGAGGGTTTTCTTGAATTAGAATGAGATAAAAGAAGTTATCGAGAGACGTCAAATGGTCCAATTAGTAACTACCAAAGCGTAGTGTCGTCACGAACAATTTAGCAAAACAGCCTTGAAAGGATTTAATTTCTCGGAAAAAACTCCAATTGGCACTTAAATAAATACTAAATTCTGCAAGATGTCGTCGTCATTGAGAATCACGAACAGTGTTATGGCCACTTTTCGTTTGAACATTGAGAAGCCCAACAAGAAAATGATATTATAAAAGGAAAAAAGAACTTTCTTTGAAAGTTACTTGGAAAAACACAGGAAATGTTTCATCTGAAACCATACAAGTCCCTAATCTTCGCCATCAACAAATTCTTCGCAAGATCTTCCAAAGAGAGGCACACGTACGAAGAGCGAGACAAGGAGAAGGAGAGGAACAGATAGAGACTTTAGGAGGGGAAGAATAATAGAGCGGAACGAGAACAGTCATGCGTGACGCGTTCGTCATGCGTTTTGTGTGTGCATCGTTATTAAGATGCTAAAAGAGAACAAGAAAATTACCTAGCGCAAACTGATAATTCAAAGGAATGAATGAACACTCACGAGTCCAACAAGAACTTCCAAAAACAAGCACGATTTTGAGAGTGGCATGGCGTTCTGCCATCGTTATGCGTTCAATCCAAGGAAATTGAATTCAACTAAAACTTAAATGACTTCCACAGATGATGCAAAGATTTAATTCTTTAAATTCAAATGCTTAATAATGGAACTGTCTTTTTGGACAGTAAATTATGAATATTCTTTAAATTAAAAAAAAATATTATTTAATTTTGTTTTTTTGTTTTGTTTTTGATTTAAGAATGTTTTCCACTCGAGATGGCGCTGCTAATTGGAAAATCCGATTGTGGTGGTAATCTCTCTCTTCCTGTTACCAGACGTTCTGTCGACGCTCTCCTCGAATAACCACCCATCATCATCGTCGTCGTCATCGTCATCATCATCATCGCCACCTTCATTGTCATCGTCGTCGTCGTCATCATCGCGAGGCTGTCACAATCATCAATAACATCAGCAGCAGAATCGAAGTCTTTGTCATTCCTTATATCTTTGTCATCATCATTACACATCTCTAACTCTCCATCCATCCATCCATCCATCCATCCGCCCACCCATCCATCCATCCATCCACCCATCCACCCATCCACCCCCTCATTCCTTCTATCCACCGTGCCATCGACCACGTGCTTAGCGAGGGGCCACTGGGCAGCCACGGTGGCGAAGGAGAGCAGATGCCACTCATAACAAGAAATCGAGTCATCCGTGCACATCAATGAGTGGAAATTAAAATGGACAAGTCATTTGCATTCTGAACGACGTATTTTATGCAAACCAGCGTCCGCTTGGAAATCCTCTGGATTTTCCGAGTTACGATGCACGAAGCGGCAAGTCATTTCCGGACGAAATCGGAATTCGAGACAGCGTTCGGACGCCGCGGCCGCAAGAGCGTCTGTCGCCAAGTTTTTATTTTTTTTTTATTTTATTTTTTTTTGCTGAACTACGGCTTTCCGATATTTGAGGAGTTTATTTGGTTGTTATTCGTAACACAGCGCTGCTGATTGTTTTGTATTTAAATGCATTCTATAATACATTGTATTGTAAACAAGTGATATTTTGACTCATTATTATGTCTTTAATCATAATGAACTGGGTGCGGCGCAGAATAATTATGAATAATTATTCGTATCAGTAAATTATATAATATTACTATTATTATTATTATTATCATTAATATTATGATGATGGTGATGAGGATAACGATGATGGTGAAGATTATTATTATAATTATTATTACTGTATTGTTATTATTATTGTTATTATTATTATTATTATTATTATTATTACTATATTATTATTATTGTTGTTGTTGTTGTTGTTGTTGTTTATAAATATATGCTTGTACTAACAACATTACTAAGTTGGATCAACTGGGTCATACAAGGACAATGAGTCATGTCAAAGATGCTTAAGTCGGTCGGGTCATCATCCATCCATTTCAGAATAATGAAAAGTTACATCATGTCATCCATCCATCCATCCATCCATTCATCCATCCATTTATTATTCCATCCTACCATCCATACATTCATCTATCAATACATACATCTGTCCTTCCAATCAACTATCCATCCATCAATCCATCCATCAATCCATCCATCCATCCATCCATCCATCCATCCATCTATCCACCCATTCTTTCATTCATCCACCAACCGATTCATTCATTCATTCATTCATTCATTCATTCATTCATTCATTCATTGATCCAAGAAGGAGTGAATGAAATGAAAACGAGTTGAGAACAGAACCAGCGGTCCTGCATCTATGGAGTCCCAAGAACTAAAAAAAATAAGACGAGTTGAATCGGGCGATATCGGGGATGTAGTTTTTCTTTGGAATTCGTTTTCTTCGGCGGGAGATTTTTTATCTTTGTAATTTGCAACACGTCCCTAAAACGGTTTTTTATCTATTCAAATCGAGAGCCGAACGTTGAGCTCATCGGACTTCCGGTTCCCTGCTTATCCCTCTGCTTGGATTCTGGGCATCATCATCATTCTCATTATCGTCGTCGTCGTCGTCGTAATAGTCGTCATCATCATTATCGTCGTCGTCGTCGTAATATTCTTTGTCATCATCATTATCGTCGTCGTCGTCGTCATGGTCGTCGTCATCGTCACCGTCATCGTCATCGCCATCCCCATCCCCACCACCACCGCCACCGCCATCGTCGTCGTCGTCGTCGGCCCTTCTCAAAGTGATGATGGAGGCTGGGCGGGATGGAGTGTGGAAGAATGAGATGAAAGAGTGAGGCCCTCGGATTAATGAATGAATTTGTTAGCATTCATCCTCGGTGCCCGTCCTCGGTGGTCGGCAATTTTTCATTTCGTGCGGACCATCCGCTGTAGCCCGGTTTTTCAATCTTCCTTCTCTGCTTTTCATTTGTCACAATGACGCGCCCTGCCAATTGATTAATTCTCTTCGACTAATTTTTCTCTTCATCCATCACTCCATCCATCACTCCGTCCGTCCGTCCGTCCATCAATACGTCCATCCATCCATCCATTCTTCCGTCCGTCCATCCGACCATCCATCCATCCATCAATCCATCCATTCAACCATCCATCCGCCCACCTGTACGAAGTAGGTGGTCTTCGGTTGAAGGTCAGGTATTTGAAAGCTGAGTTGATCACCTGGTACCACCTGCCTGAATTCCATCACGTTTGACGGTGAATTTCGAGGTCGGTTACTCCAGAAGAGCTTAAGGTTCAACAGGTATTAATTAACAATTAATTCAACAGGTATTAATTAACAATTCAACAGGTATTAATTATCAATTAATTCAACATATATTATTCATATTCATATTCATATTATTCATATTATTCATATACATATATATTCAACATTCTAGTAATTATATTTATATAATATTATATTTATAATATATAATATATAATTTATAATATATAATATTTTATAATATTATATTTATATAATAGTAATTAATTATAGTAATTATTATATTAATAATAATATAATAATATTTTATATTAATAATAATATAATTAATAATAAATATATTAATAATATAATAATAATAATAATAATAATATTAATTTAATATTTAATTATTAATAATTATAATTATTATTATTACAATACTTAATATAATAATTATATCAGCCATCCGTAATAATAATATTTGCATGGATGGATTTGTGGTTTTCGGAAGGACGGACGGACGGACGGATGGATAATAATTATTAAAATATTAACAATGTAAGTGTTAGTAACGATGATACTAACAACGAATATCGGTGATTTACGGCTGTAGAAGTAAATAATAATAATAATAATAAAACAAAACATCAACAACAACAACAACAACAACGACATCAACAGCAACAACAACAAAAACAACAACAATAGCAGCAGCAACATCAACATCAACAACAACTGGAAAATCTTTTTGATAATTGCATTAAAGAAAACCAAAGAATTAATGTTTGCCAAAAACCATGATTATGGCGAGGCTTGGCGAGAA
>MPNW01001478.1:0-11344 GCA_011800805.1 Hirudo medicinalis
TATATTTATTAATTAATATTTGATATCAGTATAATAATAATAATAATAATATTAATAATAATAATAATATTAATAATAATAATTGCATTGGTCGAATTAAAGCGTTCAACAGTGAAATATCGCGTGGGGAGCTCCAGCTGACAGCGGATTGGATTCAGGGGGGACTTTGGACGTGGCTCGGCAGGCGAACAAGGATCTAAAAAAAAAAAAAAACAGCCCTAAAACCACCCGCTCCGACTTAATCCAGTCGTGTTTAATGATTCCATCCCTCAAGGACACCTCTGATCTCCACTCACACGAGACTTTCGTTGGAAGCTATTTTCAAATCTGCTTGCAATTTACGGTAATATTCAAAGCAACGACGTGAAAAGTTTACGATCGACTGAATAAATAAATAAATAAATAAATAAATATTGTTCGGTTACTCGTTACATAATCCCAGTTAATAATTACCTGATTGTCATCGTCGCTCTGAAGATGCTGGGATACTATTCGAAAGTACATAACTACCTTATAACAATCAAACGTAGGGGGTCCAGGATGGAGCGAAAGCAGCTTCCCCGAATCCATATCCAGGTTGAAGCAGATCGGACGATCACCCCCACTCCATCATCGATGACCGGACAGAAGGACGCACGCAAGCAACAAAAATGAACAGGGTCAGAGAAAGTTTCTGAAACTCTTGCAGAACTATTCTCTATTCGCAGCGCCGGATTTACCCGGGTGGAGTCCCCACCGGTGCAATGTGGTGGCGCTTCTTGTTGGTCCCTGCCCTAACCCCCCAAGCAAAAAAAAAGGTCTCTGGCTGGTGGAGGACACTGTCCAGTGGCGCACCCCGGCCAGGCCTAAATCCAGCACCGATTCTCAGTCTTCAGTGAGTAAGATTTTTCTATTTAGTTTGAACAAAAAGAGATGAACATCGTGGACGGACGGTGAGCAAGTCCCAGGAATCGACAAAAAACAAAGACACACCCGTGGAAATGTGGACAAAGCCGAGGCTACGATCGTAAAGTAATCGACAGCCGAAAGCCGCACAGAAGAAAACTCTGCGATCGAGGTCGTCGAGCTCTCGACATTCCCGATAAGCAAGCCCATGTCAAAGTCGACGTACACCGAGACACTGATGCATTTATTCGACATTCCCGTGCGTCAGAGATCTTCTTCACTTCACCGGCTTCATGTGCCACAGTCCGTCGTTGAGAAAATGGATCGTCTCTATGCCGATGCCCTTGTTGGTCTCCAGACTGAAACGAGCAAAGTATTACTTACGAGTTACAAATAATATTTACAAAATACAAATAATGATTTAATTTATAAATAAATACAAATATTTACAAAAAAAAAATCAGTGCTACATAAACAGTTCAACAGTTACAGCACCTGAACAGCCAAAAATGATTTTGATTGGCACTCGAATGTGCTACTGGACATGCACGACATTCAAAAGAGCAACTGAATAGATACACAGAGACACAAATTCAGGTGCAGATAATATCTCACATTCCAAATAATTGTATGCTTAAGTGCTTCTGCAAACAAATACAAATGCACGACAACTAAATACAGATATAAATACAAATACATGACAACTAAATATCGATACAAATGCACGACAACTAAATACAGATACAGATGCAGGACAACTAAATACAGATACAGATGCAAATGCACGACAACTAAATACAGATACAAATGCACGACAACTAAATACAGATACAGATGCACGACAACTAAATACTGATACAGATGCACGACAACTAAATAAAGATACAAATGCACGACAACACCAACATTTGCGAGGAGGACATCTTCGTCAGGCCCACGGCAATGGCGTGAGTCTTGTCTTCTGCGAGAACGGCCTGAGAGACGAGACCTCGATAAGGAAGTCAAACCTGGTTCCGTGACGACGAAGGGTGGCCGTAAAATAAGTTTTTTACAATTACGACCGCATTCTATCCGTAACGAGGTCGCAATTTTATTTTTCGCAAGTGCACGACACGATGCCAACAATTGCTCGGTCTTGATACCGAGCTCCTCGTTTCAGGCCGACATCGTGACTTTGACTTAGCGATAAAAATTTATGCGAAATATTTTTCAAAAAACTGTCGAAGGATACGACGACTTTGTCGCTCTCGACTTCGGTCATCTTGGCGCCGGGAGAGGTCAGACCGGGGCACATGATGTTCGCCCCACTGAGGATGAACTTGATGGCTCCTCTGTCCACTTGCATGGGTGGTGCCATGAATGGGTCTGCAATTTATTATTATTATTATTATTACTGCTATTACTACTATTGACATTAACAGACTTAAAGAACGTAGAGCACTTAATTGCATAACTTTAGATACTAGACGACGCATTTTCATGGTGCAGAGCTCCGATAATCAGGTACGTCCCAGTCACGACATTACGACCGCTTGACTACTTAAACTCTCGATTAAAAAGAAAACAAGAAATCCCCAAATGAGATAAATTTCTCTAAAATAAGCAGAAATCTGCATACATTTGTGGAGAAGCTTCAGTGTTGGAAAGAAAGGACCCTCTCTTTGTCTGAAGAACAACTGTTCGCCCTCCTTGCTCACCAGGATCTCAATGTGGTCCTGACTGAAATCACACCAGCAAATACTGTCGATCATCTAAAGCTACTTTCTCATTGATAAAATCATTTTGTGAATTTGTTTCGTGACACGACAACTTTGCAATTCGGTCGCAATTCTGTTATGATGGAAAAGCACAAATACCACATTCCCTACAGAGGCAACACTCAAGTCTGACACTTAACAAATAAATAAAAAAGAAAAGTCTGGATTAAAAACATATCGCAACTATTATTTGTCACGCATCAAACATAAAATTAACAATTATTTTAACTTAGAAGCAGCACATTTTAAGGCAGCAACTTCTCACCATTTCGCAATTCGGAGTGGCTCCTTCTTCGGGAGAATCTCCTCCAAATAATTGTCTAAATAAGGAAATTGTTCCAGAAGTTTGTTTCGTATGGCCTTTTGCACTGATGACTTAACATTATTGACACCAGCTAGATGTTCTTTTTCGTCAAACCTTTCAAAAATAAAATGGTTTAAGCATTTTTAGATTACATGGAAACAAGGCTAGGGCTAACTTCTTGAACATTTTCCACTTTAATAGCGATAATGTAAAGCCTAAACATAAAATAGTTGTGCGTGGACAATCATTTAGCTTATTGCTAAGGAATTATTTTATTCACAAAATTATTTTTTACTAAACATTTAATGTAAAAACAAATATTTATTCAAGCACTCAAACTTTAGTAAACATTTTTCTGTTTAAATCTAAATCACAACAACAAAAACAAGCTGGCAGCATTTATTCATTTTCTTTGTTGAAATTGTGAACATTTGTTTGGTGAGATTTCAGTTTCGTAATGAACTCGAGTTAGTGGTCGCTAACTGACTCGATATTCTCCATTTACTGGTTAATATGTGGCGTTTTCAGTAGGTCATTAATACGATCTAATCCTCTTATTTTGGATTTTATTGATAATTTGTAAAGCATCTCAAACTTAAACTGCCTAGGGTTTGTTAATAACTGTGTCCAAATCAGGTACTTTTAACTTTTCACAAGTGACAGACTCGTCGCTTGTTTTAATAACTTTTCATAAAATGAACTTATTTCTTTTTAGGCCACATCATCACTTTCCATTTAATGAATACAGAAGACGACCCCCTCGTAGATATCGACTGCGGTGATACAGAAGTCGCTGGACTCACCAATGTCGAAGCTCGCTGCTGCCTTGTTTCCGTTTCGTCCACCGAGACGATCGATTCCAACATTCCGGGGGTCTTCTGCTCGGGCCTCAACGCCTCCTTTTCCTCTGCCGATGCTCCGCTACTCATGGAATGCGTTCCCTTGAAAAGGCCTTTCTCACCGATCTGCTCGAAAACCAAAGAAAACACTCCTCTTTTGGGCAGAATGCCCGAGCTCGGCACCAACCTCCCGTATCCGAACGACCCCGAATACTCGGAGCTCTTGACACGAGCCGACCAGGCCATTCGCAGTGGGATTTACCCGGAAAGAATATCGCAAGGATCCAGTGGTAGCTACTTTGCAAAAGATGTCGAAGGGGTAAGTTTTTTTCTGCTAAGTGAATTTAATAACGATATCTCCAAAGGCATTGATTTGAGAGGTCTTGTAATTGGTAAATTGCCTTTTACAAATACTTTACATTTGTTTTGTTAACACATTTAAAATATTTATATATAATATTATTATTTTATTTATATATATATAAAATTATATATAAATATATAATATATTATATATAAATATATATAAAATTATATATATATAAATAAAATATTAATAACTATATATCGTGCGATTCCTAAGTCTCCGTCTCTAAAACTATAAGATATATCATCTGTCCAATAAATATTCTGACATTCGTTTTACAAATGATTGAAATGTTTTTCTGTGTTGTTCAATCCAACATTCGACCTGAAAACAACCAATCCAAGAACTGACAAAACGAACCTATTATCCTTATTTCCTATTATATCAAGCATCAGGCAAGTCGTCTAAGGAACAATTGAAATTTTGGAGAATTACTTTTTCATTAATTGTCAATTTGTGGACTCAGAGAGGTCACGTTCCTATTTGTGACATTTGAACTTTTGAATGTCGACGAGTGTGGTGATAGTAATATGATGATATACTTATCTTTGGATTGAATGGAAGCATGATGATTGTTATCCAGCCATAGCTTCATCTTGGTCAGGCATAAATAACATTGGTTAAGGCATTTGAGTGAATAACACTGAACTTATCAATCAATCAATGCATGGTTGAGCCTAACATAATGCACGCTCATGCATGCATGCATTGTATGTGCATGCGTTAATGTGGTTGAGCTGTTGGAACATCCACTTCAATCACATGCATCCAAGAAGCATCTTTGTTGTCACACATTCCTGTGACGTTTGGCCTACATGAAATTGACCAGTGACTGTATAGACAATAAATTCAGCTATTTTCAGTGGAATTTTATTCATTTCGTGGTATTTTTGTGTTGTTATAAATTATCTTTTTAATAAATTTGTCAAATTTTGCGACTGGACAGTTTAATAAATTTGGCCCGCCTAAAAGAAAAGTCTAAACATTCTAAACCATATTGTCGTATTGCATGTCTGGTATCCTCTGATGTCCTGATGGAAAATAACGAACAGTTAAAAGTAAAAGTGGAGTTACAAGTTAGTTTTATCCACGAGGATGTGTGAATGACTCTCGTGCGAACGAACAAAGCACGACTTGCGCTCGATAATTTTGGTGGTCTTTGAAGTTGCTGTCGAAAATATTCTTCCGCTTCATAGATATCGTCTGCGCCTTCATCCGTTGTTTGTGTTCCCATATTGCCGAACGATCGTCTGTGTTGCGACTCCTACGCACGTCCGTGTTTAAAAGTTAATCGATGATTTGCAACTCTGACGATTTCGACCAAATTGGACGATTGTTGTTTTAGGTTTTTTGAATTGCTAATCGAGTGAATAATAGGGCATTCATGTCATCTGATTTAGATTTTATATCTGCGCAAAAATACCGTCCTGGGCCCTTCATTTGTAGCGTGTAGTGGCTATTGAATCAGATAAGCCTTATTGAAACTTGTCACAAAAATACAACTCTCATCATCATCATCATCGTCGTCGTCGTCGTCGTCATCATCATTATTATAATTACTTAATTAGGTAAATCAAGTTTCCAGCTGGGAATTCGCTCCATCGGTGAGCTCCCTTTTCACGTACACTCAGCATTTGTAGTACGTCTGCGTACATCCTGCAGCTTGTCGTGCGCTTCGTAACCGCCTTTAGCGAGCGCACGCACTGCGCAGTATTCCTAAGGCCACGAAAAAAGAAGATCAATTTGATTGGACCTTCTGGCAGGCGATGGATTTAGTTTGCCTCGGCGATGAGACCTTTTAAGTTGAGTACCGAGTATCGTCTGCTGTCCGTCGGAGGGAAATACTTGTAGCTAAGTTTATTTCTGTAGCGATAAAACGGACGTAATTAATGATGGCGCTCGTAGCCGGTCCAATTGCGATGTAACAGTTCTTTCTGCAGTAACGAGTGGATTTCATTTTTTTTTTTTTAATTTTTCTTCCCTGGAGTATAAATATTCATGAATAAGAGTATTGATGGAGCAGAGAGAGGATAGTCCTCTTGTTCCTAACCCCGCTAAAACTGCCGACAAGTCTTATTCCGGATGTCAAAACTTCGGTGCCGAACTGTTGGCCAGTTTGAGCATCGAGGAAGAAAATGTTCCCACAGGAGACGTCCGCGACGAGGTCGTTCCAGCCGAGGACAAAAACATCTCGGGAAAGGAGACCGACGGGAACGCTGCCCTCGACGAAGTCGACAAAAGAGAATCGCCGAAGTCGAAAGTCTTGAACCGAGACAGAGATTTGAATAAGTCCATCGACAGCGTCGCGGACGAGACAAAGGCCGACCGGGCGTCCGAGTCGGACAAGGCAAAAGACGATCTGTTTCTGTTGAAAAGGAGCAGGCTGATATTTGCCAAGAGACTCTCCTATCACAACCTGTTCACTTTCTGGCCGTCCCGGGACAGGGATAGTTCTGAGAAGAGGAAGTTGGAGTTCAACGAGGTCTTTTTGGAAGCCGAGAAGGCCATTTGGATGGGCCTTTACCCCTCGAGAAATGTCAAAGGATCGAGCGGGAGTTACTTGGTTTACGACGTCGACAAGGTATCGAGACGTTCTGCTTCTGCTTTCAATTAATTTAGAATTCTAAAAATGTGCTTTCGAAAATGAAATTCTTTTTCTTGCAAGATGTTCAAATTGTCTGATAAATTTGCGTTCGGAGGGATTTCCTCTTCGAACGTCGGCAGCTTTGATGACCGCGGATAGGTCGTGTCGTGTCGTCGTGCCTTTCTGTCCACGTATTTTCTGCACTTTTTACGTCTCAATAGAAATGTCGGTGCTCGTTGTGTCGTTGTTCGTGTCCGACGCACGATCACAACAAATCTGATTGCAACTTGTGCATTGCCAGGGTTAGCTAACTTTATAGATGGGCACGAATTCGTCTTTGTTTTCGTGCTCGGACGTCGAAACTTGGAGCTGTTTGCAAGCCTTTCTTGTCAAACTTGTTTGTATAAATTTCGTCTCTCTTCGTTAGCAGACGCTTCTGAAGATACAAACGACTGATAGAATGTTTAGTATTTAAGGCATAGCTTTTAAAAGTAATTTTTCTCTTTAGAAAATAATTGGCGTCTTCAAACCAAAAGACGAGGAGCCGTACGGTCACCTGAATCCCAAGTGGACGAAGTACATGCAGAAGATTTGCTGTCCGTGCTGCTTCGGGAGAGGTTGTCTGATCCTCAATCAGGGATACCTGTCCGAGGCAGGGGCCAGCCTGGTCGATCAAAAGCTTCAGTTTAACATCGTACCCAAAACTAAGGTAGACGATGAAGTGTTGATGGTGATAATGGTGATGATGATGGTGATGGTGGAGGTGATGATGATGGTGGTGGTGGAGGTGATGATGATGGTGGTGGGGGTGATGATGATGATGGTGGAGGTGATGATGGTGGTGGTGGTGGTGATGATGATATTATGAAACATTTAGTGAAGTATACAACTTATTGAGCAGAGCAGCTTTTGACATTTTTGAGATGTGTGCTGCTTGTCGATATCATCGAGAGAGATGTCCTGCACGGGATGCGTAGATTTGAGGTTACTCACGTTTGTAGCTCTCAAAATTTCGAGCAGATTACAAACTGTTTAGTGAATGCAGGGATTGCACGATTAAGGATCTGTGCATGATTTACGACTGCCTGTGCTAGATTATTATAGTAATAGTAATAATAATAATAATAATAACAATAATAACAATAATAGTTCACTTATATGGCCCCACGATCGTACAAATAATCATGCTAGCGTCTCACTTCATGCACGAGGAATATTATTTTATTTGTAATTAAGAATCAGTCGCACGAATCTCAACGTCCGATCGTCGTAATAAAGTTCTACGGATTTGTAACGTCCGTTTACTGACGTTTACTGTTTACCATCGCACCTGTCTCGAACGCAGGTAAAATGGTCGACAAATTTTTTTAAAACCTATCGACTCGAAAACCGAAATTTTCAAAAAGTCGTCTCAAAATTATAACTTCCTTAAAAAATAAAAAAGAGAAGAGCCAGGTTGCACAGAAATTGTTGCTATCGTCTGCAGGTGGTCAAGTTGGCCAGTATTACCTTCAATTACAACGCCCTGGACAGGGCCAAGTCACGAACGAAGAAGAACATCACGGAGAAGTTCCCGCAGATAGGGAGGAGGTTCCACAGGCTGGGATTGCCCCCCAAGGTGCCTGCCGAGATCGGCCTCGTCGGGTGACTCGTGACGATGGGGATGGCGGTGATGGTGGTGGTGGTGGTGATGATGGTGGTGTTGGTGGTGATGGTGGCGGTGATGATGGTGGTGGATGAAGTCTTTGGGATGTTTGTTTGCAGTTTTAAACCTTTCCATTGGTTCCCTCGAATAGGTCGGGTCGTTCCAGCTCTTCGTGGATGGCTACAAGGACGCAGATTACTGGCTGAGGAAGTTCGAGACAGAACCCCTCTCTGCGGAGTTGTCGAAGAGCTTCCAGTTGCAGTTCGAGAAACTGATCATTCTGGATTACATCATTAGGAACACAGGTGAGTATTACCTGTTACCGCTGTCATCGCCGATCGTAATGATTCGTGATGCCGTAAATTTACTTTGCTCGTCCGCATTTCTCTCGGTTACAAATGAAAATGTTTCTTAAAAATGTTTGAAAGCATTCTCGTGGTTAAGTTCGACTTCTTGCGAGCATGTCATTGATTTGTTTTGCTCGGTAACATTTTGGCCGTCATCGATCTGTCGAGAATGTCACACGAAGGCATCACCTGTCGTGACCTTCTGGCGACGAATGACGGTAGTTCGGAGGTCGCACCTCGCAAGGACGGACGTGCATCAATTTCATCATTCGTCACCGGCGCATTTACTTTAGTCATTCTTTTGTCGGCCTGTTAGTTTCCTCGTTCCTCGTGTAAGATTCAACTAATATTATTAATAATACAATTAAGTACAATTGTACGAATCTCAATTTGTCCTTCACGTTTGTCCTTCGCGTTTCAAGACAGAGGAAACGACAACTGGCTCATAAAGTACGAGAAAGAGTCGTCGACGACGTCTGCCGGACCGGTGAGTTCGTCGACATTTTGTTGCCGTTGAAATTCCAATTAATTTTTAGAAGTAGTAGTGTTGCATTAACGTTGGTTTTTTCTTCTGTAAATCTGTATTATTATTATTATTATTATTATTATTACTATTATTATCATCATCATCATTATTATTATTAGTATTATAATTATTATTATTATTATTGTCATTATTATTATTATTATTATTAAAAAAACCAGTTTGCCTTGAACCC
Organism: Hirudo medicinalis; assembly: GCA_011800805.1. Classification (NCBI taxonomy): domain Eukaryota; kingdom Metazoa; phylum Annelida; class Clitellata; order Hirudinida; family Hirudinidae; genus Hirudo; species Hirudo medicinalis. The sequence goes on from MPNW01001478.1 coordinate 9,448, forward strand.
ATAACGTACTCAACATCGCAGGTCGACAACCAGGAAGACTCGAATGCCAAGAAGCAGGGAGAAATCTCCATCGCCGCCATCGACAACGGACTTGCCTTTCCTTTCAAACATCCAGATGAGTGGAGAGCTTGTGCGTTCCTCAGTTATTATTATTATTATTATCATCATCATTATCATTATTATTATTGTTATTGTTGTTGTTGTTGTTGTTGTTGTTGTTTTGTATTTTGTATTTAGCCGATATTTTGAGTGCCTCATGCATCCGAATGGGATGTGAAGGCACTTTTTAATCGACCTACCATTATATAGCACCCCCACCCGAGGGCGCTCCCTGGCGGTGCAGGCTGGGTTGCGAACACGACACATTACGACTGTTGCTATTACGACCTCATGCAGGAACGCAACCCATCGGCCAACCTGCTGTTGTTATCATCATCATCATCATTGTTATTATTAGTGTTGCTATTTACCACAACCTTGACCTCCATTAGACCCCTACCACTGGGCATGGCTGCCTCAGGCTCGAACGCCGTTCTCCGAGGAAACGAAACTCCACGTCCTCCCGAAACTGTCGGACATGACGTTCGTTCAGACGCTGTGCGAAGACCTGTACGAACTCTTCAAGGCGCGTTGCCGATCGTCGATTATTATTCGAATAATTTGTCATTAAATATTCCCATTTAAGTTTTAATTATTCTTGTTTACTTTTATTTCACATATCAACAGCCATTTACTGACGGTTCTCGTACGGTTTTTGCTTCTTTACAGAAGGACAAGGGCTTCGACAAGTCGGCATTCCACAAGCAGATGTCCGTCATGAGGGGACAGGTGACCGTCGTCTTGTGTCTTCGCCTAACTAACTAATTAATTATTCTGGATCTTATTATTAATATTGGTGTTGTTATTATTATTATTATTATTGTTGTTATTATTATTATTGTTGTTGTTGTTGTTGTTATTGGGGTTATTATTGCCTGCCATGCACAGACACTAGAAGCGTTTAGAAGTATTTATGAAAGGCACTTGAGTGGCTACATTTGAAAGTTTGTATTACTTAAAAGCAACACAATAGAATTGTATGATACGAACAACCTTTCGCTCGAGCGAACGACTACCAAAGATTTTCACCCATTTTGCAAAATGCATGCTCGAAATCACGATGTAATGAGGCCCGACCCCAAACAAACATTTCACCATGGCACCCTGACAAACACCCAACTTTACATGTCATCCTAGTACCCCGACTCCATCTCTTGTGTTCGTGCATCGTCTGTCAAATGCCCCGAGGTGTTCCCGGCAGCCACGTCGTCTGTGCGGCCTCCAACCTCGTCCGTGCTCGCCGACGGGCCGTCCGAATTCACCGACCGATTAATAAATTAATTAATTTAAATCGATGTCCTTTCGTTATTTATCGCTCAGATCCTCAACTTGACCCAAGCCCTGAGGGACGGGAAGTCCCCCCTCCAGTTGGTGCAGATGCCGGTGATAACGGTCGAGTCGCGGAGGAGAAGGTACGGTCGGAGGAGGAAAAGGCTCGACAGCGACGACACGCTCACCCAGCACTTCCACACCAGGTCCCCGTTCTTCTCGTGGTGTTGATGATGCTTTTGAGATCCTGTCGTGTCCTGTCCTCTTGCAATTGTCGTCGTCGTCGTTATCGTTCCAGTGGTCGTCGTCATCGTCATTGTTGTCGTTGTGGTCTTTAGGAGTGCCTGCTCCTGTTGTTGTAAAATTGTTAGTGTTTTTGTTGTTTTTAAATTTATTATTATTGTTGTTGTGAATGCTATTATTATTATTATTATTATTATTATTATTGTTATTATTATTATTATTATTATTATTATTATTATTATTATTATTATTATTATTATTATTATTGATTATGGTGTTGTCGTTG